>JANHFT010005634.1:60054-74729 GCA_032467955.1 Pseudoxenodon macrops
GCAAATTGCTGGGAGGCAGAGGAAGATTTTTTTTCTTGTTTTCTTGTTTTTGTCCCCAAAAACTAGGTGCGTCTTATTCTTCGGTGCGTCTTATACTCCGAAAAATACGGTATATAGCAAGATACAAAGAGAAATGCTGTTGCAAAGACAATTTCTGTATAAAAACCATCCAAATGCATGAAGGAAAAATTCCAAACATTTGGGAAACAACTTTTCTTGAGAATGATAATATTTTGGGATGACACCCCTCATTTCCAGATACTATTTTGTGACCTAATTATACATCTGATCTTTCTAGAGAAATACTAGTTATTCTTTTACATGAAACTCACTGCAGAAATTGGTATGATATAGGGGTGGGTTCTAACTTATCTTGCTGCTGCTTCGCTGCCTCCCGTGCCACGTGGGTGCGCTGTGTGCGTGTACGCGCCTCATGTGCGTGCATGCGCAGTAGAAAAAAGCCCCGATTTTTTTTAAAGGCCAAAAACAAGATGCCGATGCATGCGCAGTGCTGGAAACTCGGCTTCTGCGCATTCACAGAAGAAAAAAAATCCTAAAAGCTAAATTTAAAAAAAAGATGGAGGCACCCACGGAGCAGAACCGGCTCTGTGACTTCACCAGTGGCCTACTACCTACTCGGTAGAACCAGTCCAAACTGGTAGGAGCCCACCTCTAGTATGATAGTTCTTTTAGGACACTTAGAAGCATCGCTTTTTTCCTTAATGTAAACTATTTGATTATTGAAGGAATGGCATGGGAGCAGAAGTTATACTATAGATAAGGAAATTTATCTGTTAGAAATTGCTGGTAGTATTCATTTTTATCAATATGAAATTCTGAAGAATACAAATTCTATTTCTTCTAATTCATTCCATTTTTGCAGCATTGTTTTTTAGGGAAGACATTCCAATGACCACACTAAATATTATGGCATATGCCACAATATGCCTAGAAACTCATATATTTTACATTCAGTTAATGAATTCTTTCTAAATGCTATTTATGAGAGCATCATAAATTGAACCTGTGGTGGCATAGTGGTAATATGCAGTATTGCACGCTACCTCTGCCAACTGCCAGCAATTCAATCTTGACTGGTTCAAAGTTGACTCAGCCTTCCATCCTTCTGAGAGCAGTAAAATGAGAACTCGGATTGTTAGGGGCAATATGCTGACTGTAAACTGCTTAGAGAGGGCTATAAAATACTATGAAGCAGTATATAAGTCTAAGTGCTATTGTTAATGCTATCAGTAACTGTAAATTATTTCTGTCCATAGTATCAATCTATTTCAAACCACTTTAAGAATTGTTTCTTATACCTGTACTTCTGTGTGTTTTATGAATTTCTTAATTGAATAACTTTTTCATTACAACAATATTTCAAGATCTTTCAACTTCCTTTTAGAATCAATCTAAATGCCACCACTGAATTCTAGGCATCCAGAAAATTATGTTTCTTAGGTTTGAAAACCATATGGTATGGGTGAGATTAGCCTCATAGATACATTTTTATAGATATAGCATTTTCATGGTCTGATTGTAATGAGAATCTTCAGTTCAAACACTGAGTACAAATTTTCTCCAAAACATTTAATGAAGGCAATTAGCTTGGTAACTATTTTTCAAGTTTGTAGAAAAGTTGTCATATAGCATATTAATACTTGTACTTCCTGAGTTTAGTGAGAACAGAAATTTGTAGGATGAAATAGTACATTCAAGCTGGGTTTGGTGATAATATTCAATGATAACAACTTCTTACATCAGTACCAGGTAAGAAGTTATACATTTATGAGACAATTAAATATAACTTCAAAATGTCTATCTGGTTCTAATCTTATAAAAAGTAAGCTAGGACTATAACTATATTTTTTCAAGTTTCCGAAAAGGAAATTTCCTCATGATCCATGTTAATCAACTACTATTTCTGAACGCAGGGTAAAAGCTGTAGTTTGATGGAGACTTCATCAGATAACCCCAAATAGGATTGCAGTTCACAACTATCTGCCATATCTTCCAGATGACCTATACTCCATGAGCGAAGCAAGCCAACAGCTGGCTCTCCCAAGTGAGCACTCAGTGGCTGACCAAGGCTCTGAAGGCAAGGACTGGACAGACAGGTTCTTTCTTTCAGTGGTAATTCATTCTGGTTCTGCATAGCTGAGAGAAAGAACACAGGGATCACAGATATTAAAATTGTGCTTCATATACATTCAAATCTTGTAAACATGTTGCTGAGCAAGCTTTAATGGCAGGGTTTGCACCAGAAGCACCGGCCTCAATCTTTCACTACCTAATAAGCCTACAGTTGCAAAACAGGGTACAGTGGAGATGATTAAAAAAACAGTACATGCTTTCTCCTATTTTTCCAATCATTCTTCCTGCCCATGATCATTTATTCAACAGCAGAGGCAATTCCACTATTTTACCTACCCAAGCTTTTTATTCTTTTTACTGGTATCTGATCCATTAACTGCTGCCCTGGATTGCTTGACAGTGAGATTTATTTAATTAATAAATAAAGCTGAGTATCTGCTGTTTTCTCCTATATAGTGTTCATTCTACTGATGGAAGAGAATGTTTATTCTCTGTTCAGATTTATAACTTTCTTGCTGGTAATTCATTCTTTCATTTGGTTTAGAGGATTCCAAAACCTTACAGTCAATAATGGCAACCTCTTCTCCATATCGTGGAGACAGCATCCAGTATGGGTATTCATCCTGCCCGTTGATTGGACTGAGTGGGTCTGAAGATTTGCATATGACATCTCCGCCTCCTCTGGCTTTCCCATTCCACTCAGTCCTTCCGTTTGGACGGTTTGTTGTCGGATAGCTCTCTAAAAATTATTTAGAAGCATTTAGTTAGATCGTTAGTTTAAGGATTAGCGATTTAGCTTTGTTCTGACTGTAGAAGGCTAGCGATTTGCCTTCATTACTCCCTTAGCGCTTAGCGTTAGTTCTGTATTTCATGCATTGGAGATAGCCCGAAGTGGCTTGGAGGCTGCAACGCGAGTGGTAAGAGCCACGCGTTTGGGCGTGCAAGAGCTGAGCTCCTCTCCGCCGACAAGGGTAAGCAGCTGGGGCTCCTAATTAATTTTAAAGTGATCAAGGCTGTATTTAGAGCTGAGCGCTCTGCAGCCAAGGGAACAAATCGCCAATTCGGCCAGGGTTGTCTTTAGAGTGCAGCGCTCTGCAGCCATTACAAAATTATTGCAGGATTTAAAAGTAATTTTCCTGTGGCCGAATTGCTTAGGCTTCGTTCCCTGAGCCCAGAGGGCGATAGTTTGCCTCAGAACTTTACTACTAAAACCTTTGTGTCTGTAAGCCGTACACTTGATACACTTCACCATAGGGTAAGTTTTTTTCAGTAAAGGTACCTCAACTTACAGGGCTAACTCACAGAAGTTAGGGGAAACCTTAAGACTTCCATTTAGGTTATAGTAAAATGAAAGGAGATGAGTTTGTGGTTTGATTATCTCTGGCCAATTGAAAACTGGTCTCCAATGCTCACCTTGTTCTGTATTGCAACCAGTTTTCTACAGGGTGGCTGTAGCTTCAAGTTATATTGAATAGTCCATTGAATGAACAATTTTAGTTCAACTTAACAAAGAAATACAAATAGTATATTTATAGCCATAAATCCTCCAATTAATTACATTCAAAGTTCCCTCCCCAAATAGTGCAATAGTAGTATGTGGCCTCTATTAAATTCAGTGCTAAGTTGCAGTTTCATGTATTATGCTTACATAAGCTCAACAGTTGTTCATCTACCATAAATCAATCTATTGTTGCTCTTTGTAATGAGAAGGCAGATTTACAGCTTTTTAAAGGCTTACTTACTTCACAATCAAAAAGATTGTGAGGCAACCTAATGGAACATCTCTCTTTTTCTGAGGGTGCCAAAGAAAGGGGGAGGGAGTAGAGTTAGCATCTGTTCCTCTCAGACAAATGACATCTGTAGGTCTCACAGCTGGGACTGAAAGAAGCAAGCAATTTCAACATTTTGTACATACATGGGAGATTCATGTGTTTCTCACTTGCCTCACACAAAACACTTTTTGTATTGATTTGATGGAATGTGATTTCTGCAAAATCTCCTATACATATAAGCTGGACCTTACTCTAAATTACCAGCAAAATATGTGGACCTTTGATATGTAATTTGGATTCTATATTAAAAGGATCAATAATGTAGAACCTAATGTATGTGTTAAATAGAGTTATAAAAGAAGTATTTCCTAAGGTAGATATTAGATAACTTTGCAAACAGATTTTTTTTTTCATATTTCCCCTTCTTGTTTTGCAGTTATTTCTAATATGAATATGGAGAAAATAGACATGATTCAGAGAAGGCAACAGAGAAACACTCACATTAGAAAGTCTAACTACCGTATATAAAGTCCAATGTGTAGTAAAACAGGAATATATATATTTAGCCATAACATGTTTCTTCCCTGATATTTAAATTTAGTGTACAGAAAAACAGCTTTTAGAACCAAGGATTATGACTAACACAAGAGTGATAGCTTTATATAAGAAGCTAAAATAAGAAACTGAAATATAATTTTAAACAATGTATTAGAAACTGGGACATTTTAATGTCTCACTGTTAGTTCTCTGGCTTTAGTGTTTGTTTTTAGAAAGCTAGAACTTCTGAACATTTTGAAGCAAGCAAGTGCTTTTCCCTCATCTTCCCCAAGACAAGACATTTTGAACTTTTTTTTTAAAACACTGATTTCCTGATCAAAAGAAATATTCTTAGCATTTTAGAAAATTAAATTAAACTATAGGTTTGGTTTATTCATCAAAGTTAAAATTTCAATATTAAATGTAAAAGTATGTTTGAGTCATAAATTTAAATGTATTGTTGGATGAAATATTTTCTCTTCTTTTCTGAAGAACGCTCTAAAGAATCTAATAACCTTTAAACAAATAATTAATTTAATTTTTGCAATCCTCGATTGAGAAGGTAGAATGCATTGGAAGGCAGTACAGAGTTTTATTTTATTCTTCTTCAAATTTTCAAATGGAAAGCAACATAGATCAAAGTGGTTTAAAATAAATGTTGGACTTTCTTATTAAAGTTCTATCTATTTTCCTATTTTGGAAAATTGGTCTTAAATGCAAGATAAACATGGCATATAAGTTTAATAAATAAATAATAAACAAAATGGTATTATTTTATTTAAGAAAATTTATATAGTTGCTGAACTCACTCTTAAAGACTCTGGGCAGGTTATAAAGATAAAAACTCAATACAAATACAATAATGATATTAGAAATTATGAAAGAAAAAACAAGGGAAATATTTCCATAAAGGAAATACAGTATCTTCACAGTTTTTAGCTATTTCTTGTTTTTCTATGCCACAAAGCCAGGCAAAGTATTAGTTTATTATTAATCTGTAACCTACTAGTATAATCTATAGATTATCTACAGTTTTATGAGTAATTCAAAATCACATCCATTTTTATCAAAGTATGCAATTTATATTTTTAATATTTCTTCTGAGATCAAATATTCTATTCCATAGACAGAATTTTTTGCCACCCAGGAATACTGTGGTGGCAAAAAAAGAAGAAGAAATCTTATGAAATTCTCCAAAAGCATTCAAAGAAATACAACACCTTTTTTTTCTATACCTCAAATCACCAGATGCTCCTTCAAAAATCAGTTACAAGCAATGCTTTGATTCGATTATACAGAAACACAGTTGGAAAGTAATTGTGTTAGCAAATATTGAAGCAAAGTATGGAAGAAAGAGTGTAAAAGCATCCCATGCTGATTCAAATCAAGCAATCATCTAATCCAGGAGATGCCTAAAATTCATAAATAGGACAATGATTACAAGTACCATTATATTTACAGTATGCTCCCCTGGAACTGATATTGAGAAATTAACTGATCATTTCTGTTACCGTACTACTATGCTCCATTTCCATCTCTTCATCATTTTGCTTATTCCTTTGTAAATTACTTCTTAAACAATAAAACTATAAACACCACACTACAACCATCCCCTTTAAACGTATGCTTTCCACAACTCAAAAGGAGCACAACTATACCATTAGTTAGTAATCGTATTGCCTATTCCAAGATATATTTTCATTAATCAATATTATTACTATAATACATGGCCTGTAAGTCATTAATTTACCTCAAATGATACAGCACAAAAGCAAAGCTTAAGCATCATCAGATTCCAAAATCACTTTACATCGCAAGGCATAAAATAGATCTCGATCACGTTTAGATATGAAGCTTGCACTATTGTAGATGTTTGTATATATTTAGCCAATCAGTTGTGACATCAATACCATTCAAAAGGAAGAAAAGCAGTACAATCACACAAAATAATTAAAATGCCAATGTAATTTTGAACAATGAAACTTTTTAAATTTCTAAATTTTGGATGTATGCAAATTTTATGATTAAGTGAAGGAATAAAGAAAAATAGATAAATAAAATGTTATGACAAGCAGAACACTGCTGCAGTCAAGGATATCTATATATCCCAGTAATTCTCATTAGGAACATTCAGAGGAAACATTGAGAGGGAAGGGTCTGTTTCAGCTTTAATGATTAGTAATGTATACTGATGCAGTAGTGAAACAGTTGGCATAGTTCCACTATCACAGAAAGGTTGGGCTTTATGAGAAAAGCAACCAAGTCATTAATGAAACATGGGATTCCTTGTAATCTGAATGTGAGCAATTAAGCTGAATTAAACTGCTTCATCAAAGGCTTTGTCACTGGATCTTCCAGAAACACCTTCTAGGAAATTTTAAATAAAAATGATTAAACAATACTTCAGTAATTTTAAACTAGCACAGTCTAGACTGACTGTCAGTCATTTGAACTGTAATTTGAAAGGACACTCAGTAGAAGGGAAAAGGGCTTCTTTTAACCAAGATAGTTTGCCTAATTAGATGTGAGCTTGTTATTTCAATATGTACAGGTAGTCCTCGACTTACAACAGTTCATTTAGTGATCATAAGAAGTTACAACGGCACTGAAAAAAGTGACTTATGACCATTTTTCACGTGAGTGTTACAGCATCGCCATGGACACAGGATCAAAACTCAGATGCTTGGCAACTGACTCATATTTATGACTGTTGCTGTGTCCCAAGATCATGTGATCCCCCTTTGTGACCTACTGATAAGCAAAGTCAATAGGGAAACCAGATTCACTTAACAACCATGTTATTAACTTAAAAATTGCAGTGATTCACTTAACAATTGTGGCAAGAAAGGTCATAAAATGGGGCAAAATTCACTTAACAATTGTCTCTCTTAGCAACAAAATATTGGGGCTCAACTATAGCCGTAATTTGAGTACTACCTGTACATGTACTCTCTGTACATCAGCAAAATAGAAGATATGTAAGCAGCGTTATTCCTCACTGATCAATGCCCAAGAATAATCAACACTTTGGAAATGTAAACAACTATCATATAATATAAACTGACTTCCTAAATATTTCAGCAAACAACTATGATTTTTCTTAAATGCCATTCTTAACATTAAAAGAGATACAAAATTAGATTCAAAATGTCCACTAGTTCCTTATTATACTTTATCCATTGTTAATATCCATTGGGTAGGTCAATAGTTGTCTTCTATAATATTATTATATTATTATATATTATATATATAGTAATGTTTCCTAATTCTAAATTCTCCTAAAATGTTTTCAACCAAATAGTGGAGAATGTTATCACTTCTTTAAATCCTTTCTTCAGATTTTCAATATATTTGAAAGATATCTTAACAAACATCAATGTTTTATTTTTTCACAATAAGAGATCTTTGTCCCATCCAATGTATCTTATGATATAACAGCAAATTGCCCCCTTTATCAAAATTTTAACAACATAATGAACTCCATTGTAAGCGTTTTTGCAAAACATATTTCATATGTGTAAAGAACCCAGGGAAATAGATAAGATTGCTTGTAGCATTAGCACTTCACCTATGGGCTGGATCCATACCGTTCTTAGCTTCTTCTGTCTGCTACATGGGGTATCAATAGCAAGATTCAGGAGGTCGTTGATGTTTCTCAAAGGGAAGGTGTGATTCCATCTGCCTTGAAGAAAACACTAATCAAATCATATATGTAATTTTTACCTACTCGTCAACCTTCCATATCTGAGAAGCCTGTGGAGAATGCAGGAGGGGCCCAGTTGTGAGAAAAATGCCCTATTCATTCCAATAGATCAGTGATGGCGAACCTATATCACGCGTGCCACAGGTGGCATGCGGAGTCATTTCTGAGGGCACACAAGGCGCTGCCCTGTAAAAAACGACCCAACAGGCAAACCGGAAGTGACTTCCGTAGGGACGTTTTTTGTCCTCCAGAGGCTTCAGGAGGCTTCCCTGAAGCCCCCGGAGGGTTTAAAATGGCCCCGCAGGCAAATCAAAGTCATTCCGGTTTGCCCGTTGGGTCGCTTTTTACCCTCTGGAAGCTTCAAGACGCTTCCCTGAAGCCTCCGGAGGGTAAAAAACGGCCCCACAAGCAAACCGGAAGTGCATTCCCAAACTTCCGGTTTGCCCGTAGGGTCATTTTTCGCTTTCAGGAGGCTTTCCTGAAGCCTCCAAAGGGTGAAAAACAACTCAATGGGCAAAAAGGAAGTCCTGTTGGGCCGTTTTTCACCCTCTGGAGGGCAAAAAAACAGCCCAATGGAGGGGCGTGCATGCGCAGTGCAGTGTGCATGGGGGGTTTGTGTGTTGGTATGCATGCATGCGCGCGCCACCATTATTGGCACGCAAGAAGAAAAAGGTTCACCATCACTGCAACAGATAGTTCAGCCCTACCCATGATGGCTGTTCATATGAATCATTATCATTACATGACATTTATCTAATTTTTTAATAAAGTTCTTCTCAGTCTACAGAAAAAAAGTAAAAGTAACCTTTCCCCCTGTCCAATTGTGTCTGACTCTAGTGCAGGGGTCTGCCACCTTGAACACTCAAATAATGTTTGTTGTTAAACAAACTACCGAGAACCACAAAACCCTTTTGACATTTCTCTCTCTTCCCCTTCTCTTTATCTCTGTCTCTCTTTCTTTTCCTCTCTCCCTCTCCCCCCCTTTCCCTCTCTTTTCCTCCCCCCTCTCTCTCCTCCCTCTCTTTATATCTTTTTCGCTCTCTCTCTCCCAGGAGGGGGAGGAACTCCTGAACTGGTACTAGGTGGTGGGAATCTGACGTCCAGAGGTGACGAGCCCAGGAGCAGCATGCTGAATACCTGTTGGACGGCGGGGAATCACAACACTGGTGGCTCTGCAGGAAAAGTGCAGGCAAAGCAACTGACATCTGGGAGGCGAGCCAAGCGGGGCAGGGTTGCATTGTGGCTCTGCATCGTAATGGGCTCCAGGAGGAGGGAACCCTGTCTCCCCCATTGTGAAGCACGCTAAATTTCACTGTGCTGTGCAAGGCGCTGTGAGAAGCGGCAACAGCAAATGTATGTGATGAAGGCGCACAAAAGCAAGTGCAGAGGCACTTCGCTCCTGCAGTAAGGCTCCGGCCATTGCCACCACCATGAGAGGCCGACAGCTCTTTCATCCCTCTGCTGCAACAGGGAGCCGCAGCAGAGGGATGAAAGTGCTGTATGCAGCTCTCAAGCCGCAGGTTGCCGACACCTGCTCTACTGAGTGGTGCTCATCTCCATTTCTTAGCCAAGGGAGCCATCATTCTCTGAAGATACTTCTGTGATCATATGGCCAGCATAACTATATGCCAAGGCGTACGGAATGCTGTTACCTTCCTACCCAAAGTGATACCTATTAATGTACTTGCATTTGCATGATTTTTAATTGCTTGGTGGGCAGGAGCTGGGGTATGTAATGGGCGCTCACTCCATCATGAGCACAGTCTCAAACCCAGGATGTAAGCTTTCCAGCTAACAAGCTCAGCTTCTTTAATTACTGAGCGATCACACCCCTAATCTACAGAGATAAGATCCATGGCATTCCGGCATGTAACTAACTTTATATATTTTTCTCGGCTAGTACAATATAAAAAAAGAGGTGAATTCCATTCCTGAACCTGGCCCCATGATGAACCTATGAGAGCCACTGCCTCTCTCTGGGATGTTTGTTCAACCTACAGCCGTGGTTATTTTCAAGTAGTGCCCTATCAAGTATTAACTAGATATGATCCAGACAGGGAGAAAAAAGTTCAGTTTTTTGGAGTTGATTAGAAGAACCTTTTTCACAATCAATATTCAATGCACATGCCATATCTATGTTGTTGATGTTGTGTCTTTGTATGAGGACAAATATATTATAGTCAATGTTACATAAACTATGAAAAGTCAACATGTTCTATACTGTCATCAATTTGATTGTGGCCTTAACTGAAGCAAATTTATATGTTTTAAATTTTCAAGAAAAACAACACTTACACGATGACTCTATGTAAGTCTAAAACTGACAATAAAAATTATTAATTTCTTACAGAACTCATAAGTGGAGTTACAACAGCAGTTTTAAGAGCAGAGGAAATAGAAAAATAAAGAAGTAGAAGTAAAATTTCCTGCGACCCTTAAATCATTTCAAACCAAAATTGGTGGCACATATGTAAAGGTGTGTAGTTTTTTTTTAAACTTTTCTTTCCTGAAATGTATTTCTAAGAACTGCTTTGTAGATACTTTGCTATATTTCACATGCAGAATACAACGTAATTCACTTAACATCCGTATTACAAAACTTAACCTCTGCAGTGATTCACTTAACAACTATGTCATAAAAAGGGCAACACTCACTTAGCACAATTCTCTTGCTTAACAATGGAAAATTTGGGCTCAATTATGATCATAAGTTGAGGACTACCTATATCTCATTTCTTGCACATCCAGAAATCCTGTACAGCAAGGAACCAGCCAAAGAATGAATGTGCTTTAATAGAAGTAAAGAGGAGTATTGGATAGTATCTCACAGATTGAGAAGAAAAATTAGATTTTAACTTTGATTGCAATGTTAATAGTCTAATTGGTAATTTGGACTCATGACAAAGTACTGTATTTAGATATTCTAACACTCTAGGAATTATTTTGGCTCAGATTATTTCTGTTTAACAAGTGCAAGTAAATAAGGGCAAATGTCGAAATCTAAAGTCTTATGTAGCTAATTCCATCTTTTCATCAGCAAAAGGTAACATATTTCCATCAACATCCAGAGTGTGCACAGAATCAAAATCATCTAAGGAATTTCACAGCTCGGAAGTATGATAATACAATCCAAGCATTAATGAGTAATGATAGCTTCCTTCATTTAGTAATGAGTCCAAAGAGGTTCATAGCTTAAAACAAACACTAATTGGAATTTATTTTAATAGACTAGAGAAAAATGTAAAGATTTCCTATGCTTTACTGAGGTCATATTTTTGAGATACATGAGGGACATAGAGTAGATTAATTAGGGTTCCCCTCTATTCTTTAATAAATTAACTTAAGTCTGTGGAAAATAATAAGATTTAAAATTTGGCTGAAAATCATCTTCCCATATGTTAATTAATTTTATTTATTTATAAATTTTATTTGCCATCCACCTCATATCCAACAACTCTGGGACCCTTACAACATGAAAAACATTTTTAAAATTCCATTATAAAATTAATGCTGGATTTTTGTCATTAACTGCCTTGGGCTGGTTTGTCCACAAGTAAATGGGGTAGAAATATGATACAAACAAACAAGCAGACAAATCATCATCATTTTAGCTATCATCTATCCACTGCAAGATGAAGGCCTCTTTTGCATGTTTTCAACCAACACAGTCCTGAGCAAACAAATAAGACATGAAAATCACGGTATGAGAACAATCTGATTCCAGAATGTGTTGTGTCCTTATCCAAATGCACAAACCTTTCTGCTGCTTCAAGCTAGTCTATAAGCAATTTACAAATAATACAAACAAGAAATGCAATACAAACAATATAAATGTACTAAAGGCGGGATACAATAAATAAGTTTATCAATATACAATGACATGCAATACTACACCATCTTAGTTGCTGACTATCTTTGCAAATAACCAAGCATCAAAAGCTTCTATAAGAAAGATTGTGAGGGAAGGGACCGCTCTTAAGTCCACTGGAAAGCTGTTCCACAGGAGGTGAGCTCCTATGGAAAATGCCGTCTTCTAATCACCTACCTGCAGGTTTCCCAGTAGCTAGGAACTCTTAGTAGGCAAACTCTGTTTATCCATATTGGGCAGACTGTCCAAAACAGGCAGTCTAAAAGATACTTTAATGGTTATCATTTTTAATGGATATTGAAACTCTACATTCATCATAAAAAAGGGCTCAGAAAGAATTTAGCCTCTTTGTAAGTAAGTTTCCCCAATTCTAATTTAAAAACATGTTGGCTGCTTTCACAGATCTCCCTAAATCATGGTTCAACTCTGTTTTACTTTTATGTATTTCCATTTATTTTGTTCTTCACTAGCACAACAGATAAAACTTAAATAGAATTCTATCCAGAAATGTTTGGCTGATGGGAAAGGAGTGAGGAAGATATATTATTCCCCAATTCTACCACACCCAATACCATTTCCTATGCTGTTTCAGAGAATCCTCAGCCTTCCCTGAGGACAAGTAAGGATTGCAGAGAGAAATAAATCGGATAAAATAATCTCCTCCTTTTGCCAGTAGCAGAAAGAAGATCAAGTCTTCCAAACACGGAGGCAACTTCCTTATCTAATAAGTTAAGACACTTTAAAAAAATAAATTATGCATATAATTAAGACACGGTATAATTGCTATGACATTTTAACTTTGAATTTCTCTGTTCAGATAGATATGCTGATAGGAAATCTACAAAACAAATACTGTTATCTTCTCAACCATAGTTACTCTACTAAACAGCAGTTGCAACATGAAATAATCCATAATGAGATCTAATATTTCAATGTTTCTATCTTCTAGTTTGCAACTTAAATAAATATTGTAAGGCTGACATGGTTATTTATCATAATACACAGGCAATGAAAACAAGGCCAAATGTTCTCTTATCACACATCTACATGGTCCAGTATAGGAAAACGGTAAGCAGGTTTTCATGAAATTAAACATCCTGTCATTGAAGTTTTTCACAAAGCAGTTTTTAAGGAACTCAAGATAAAAGCAGACATGTTTAGAATTTGAAGTGGTTTGAACTATTCTCCCATTGCCTCAATAGTAATAAATTTGCAAGCTTTCCTTCCTTTTCCTTTCCTTGTTGCCTAATACTTTTCTAATGAGAGCCAAAAATTACAGGATGGGATTTAGAACTGGCTGATTATGTAAAAGCTTCTGAAGTACTTTGCTACTTCATACAACTTGATATTGGAACTTTAACATTAGCTGAAGTTCTTGGTATTCACCTGGCAGTGGACCCTTTCATGTTTAATGTTATAAAAAGAGGTATTTTTAAAAATGGAGCAATGATCACACTTAAGATTAAAACTAACTTGTATATTAATGCTTTTTCCCCCCATTAACACATGTGAGCAAAATTTTAAACATTACAGTTCTAAAGTAAAATCTTGAATATTGCAGTACTGTAAAATGCACCTAAACACTGAAAACAAACACCCCATATAACAAATGTTAAAAGTACTGAAGGTATTCATAATATCACCTTGTTTTTCTTGTTTTTGCAAATTCTTTACCCCTACATTATAGAACATTTATATATTATAAACTGTGAAAAAAAATCCACAAATTAAAAACAAGCCTGTAGACACTTTCAATTAGAGTAATGATTGCATACTCTATTGCAGTGATGGCTAACCTTTTTCTTCTTGTGTGCCAAAAATGGCAGCGCGTGTGTGCTAGTGCGCACATACATGCCAGCACACAACCCCTCTCATGCACACTGCACTGCACATGCGCACCCACCCTCCATTGAGCCATTTTTCGCCCTACAGAGGGTTCAGGTGGTTTTCCTGAAGCCTCCAGAGGGTGACAAACAGCCCAACGGGAATTCTGTTTTGCCCATTGAATTGTTTTTCACCCTCCGGAGGCTTCAGGGAAGCCTCCTGAAGGTGAAAAACGACCCTACGGGTAAACCAGAAGTTTGGGAATGGACTTCCAGTTTGCTTGTGGGGCCATTTTTTACCCTGTAGAGGCTTCAGGGTCCTGAAGCCTCCAGAGGGTACAAAACAGCCTAACAGGCAAACCGGAAGTGACTTCGATTTGCCTGTTGGGCCGTTTTTCATCCTCCGGAGGCTTCAGGGAAGCATCCTGAAGACTCCGGAGGGTGAAAAATGGCCGAAAATCAAGGCCGAAAATCAGGTGGCCAGTGCGCACAAGCGTGCTTGAGCTGACAGGACAATGCTTCGCGTGCTCTCAGAAATGGCTCTGCATGCCACCTGTGGCACACGTGCCATAGGTTCGCCATCACTGCACTAGGGGGTAGGGAAAGATGCACTGGGAAACAGATAGCAGAAGGTCCCAAGCCACTACACCAAACCAGGAGATGGACCTACAGTAAGTAGACCAGTATGTAGATCAGGCTCCTGAGAAGGATGAGGTGGAAGACATGCAACCCTTTACCATACTGGCAAAGCTGTTGCAGATTTACTTCATATGGTAAGATCAACCTTCCTAGCTATATAAGAGCTTATGCTGGAAAGGTGAACATTAAATTCAAATAGAACTGTTGTATAAATAGAGAAGACATATAACTCTTCAAGG
>JANHFT010005634.1:105992-117344 GCA_032467955.1 Pseudoxenodon macrops
GTGTTGCACCTTATCATTCTTGACAAATGTATCTTGTATTTTTATGTATACTGAGAACACATGCACCAAAGACAAATTCCTTGTGTGTCCAATCACACTTGCCAATAAAGAATTATATTCTATTCTATTTAATTTTCATTATTTCTTAAATACTTTAACTTCTCCTAATTTATGTTAAAATCAAAGATGATCCAGCTTCAATTTCAATTTTCATCTTTTGAGATATTTTTCTGAATATAACATAAATCATCTTGTTTTAATTTTCAGTTTCACATATATAAAAGAGAAAAAGCTAATAATAAAATTAATACTAATACGATTCCATTAAATCATATTATATCTACTAGTGTGTAACCTATTTTCCTTTCTCCCTTCTTGATCTTCCCTATTTTAACCATTATCTCTTGATCTCTCTCTAACGTTCCTTTTTTCATTAATTTTCTGGTTATCCTTTTATCCCATTCTCTTAACTTCTTTTTCCTCTTTTTTTAATTTTATGTATATTATATATTTTATTCTGAACCTTTTCTAACCCCTTCTATATATTGTTTGTGTAACCCTTGTCAACATTTTTTTTTGTTTCTTATTGCTTCCCTCTTTACCTTTTAACTGTTTCTTTTTTGGGAAACATCTTCCCCTTTTCCCCACTAGTCTTTCTTCCCCACTGCAATTTTCAGTGAAATTGTCTGGCTGATTTTCCTCTTCTTTTTCTTCTTTTTCCTCACTATTTTCTCCTTGTTTCTCAGTCTTATATCTTCCGCGGGTGTAAAAAGAACTAAATCCAACAGCGAAAAGGAGCCAGACACTCCTTAAAAGTTCTCACAACAATCAACTTATCTTTCTTTTATTCAAGATCAGCCTTTGTTTCTGCTTTATTTCTTGTCTCTTCCACTGCATGTTGTTGTACCTGCTTTCTTCCAGTAGATGGCTCTCTCAATGTTTGGTTATTTACTTATCCAAATTTCCATTTTTTTAAAAAAATTCATTCAAATAATTATGAGAGTCTTTTCCTTCTCCGAATCTTCTCTTTTTATTCTTTTTAAAACTTCTCTAATTCCATTTCTTATATGCAGAGTTATTCTTGGGCTTTCACTGTTTCCATCCAACTTTTTTCTCCCTTTTTTTCCCCATTACCAAATCTTAAGCAACTGCTATTTTAATCTTTTTTTCAAATTGTTTAGAATCCAAATTTAAACTTTACCATACGTTGGCCAAACTCTCTCCAGGTTCCAGCACTCCATCCTGTCACCGCTCCTGCACAAAATCTTAATCCGGTTGCCCCAGCTCCAGAGCAGTCAAAAAGATTACTCCTGCCCCTGCCGCTGGTTTGAAGAGCTTGTTTCTGATCTGCAGAGCGCTTGCCTTGCTCCCAGCGGTCTTCCGAAATGCCTCTTCTTATTCCCCGTCCCTCCAGGACGGTTCCAGTCCGTGCATCCGACAGCAGTTTGTCCAGCTGGGTTTTCGCAAAGCTTGTCAGAGCTTGCTATTACCCAGCTGATCTCACTGCGAGGCTTCTGGTTTTTCGTCCTGGTTGAGTGTGACCTTTGAAATGTCTGCAATTCCCTTTGCTGTTTTGTTGCCATGAAAAGATGTTGATTTTTTGGAGTCTTGTGAACAACTTGGGGTCTGGATAGGAAGCTTCTGATCCATCCCACTTGCCCCTGATGTTGCTGAACCCTTGTGGTCAGCCATCTTTGCCCTTTGTCTCTCTCTTGGGCAAAGCAGTCTCGTTCCAAAGGGAACCCTGCTGCTGCGGCTTTATTTCTCTCTTTCAATTTTTCTGCCGCTTGGAGTATGCCCAGCCTGAACTGGCCAATGACTCTAGCCCCCTCACCGCTGCCTGAGTGTTTTTCCTTGGGGCCTTGACGCTGCCTTGAGTTGGATATGTGGCTTCTCCGGAGTCCCGGAAATTTTAGCCTTAATATTGCCTCTGAAATCAGCTCTATAGGTTAGCCTGCCCTGCTGAGGCTATTTTGAAGGTCTGCCCACCAGCTGTACAGGTAATTAAGTCAGGCTGCTCCCCAGAGAACTGGGAGAGCTTTCCGAGCCATTCGCAAGTTACAAAGGCTATTCGCGATGTCAGGGGGCTTACTGATCTGAAGAATCCAAGGAACTCTGTTTTTCTTTACCACCATCGCTTCTGTGTGTTTCTTCTGCTAGAAGCCTGAGTCAAAACTGGGCATGCTTAGGCAGAGAGGTGGGATCAAAGATCTCATTGACTCAGGCTCCAAGCAGAGGAAGCAGAGTTAATACTTTCCGTGGATTCTCTTTCCTTGGATTCTCGACTCAGCACACCTGAGAATTAAAATTTTATTGGGGGGGGGAAAGGAATCACAGCCCTGAGTGCTTCTGCCACTACTAGGACCACTTTGGCCTTTACGCCAGAATTATATACAGCATAAAAAAGCTTGTGCAACTCTTCAAAGCTATTTAACATTTTTGTGTTCTTATGCAAGAGCTTGATGTGAAGTCACCAAAAAGCCATACAAATGGGTGCTCATGACATATCATGAGTTGCTTTAATGCTTCTCTGGAAAGATATTGTATAAAAACATTTCTATGGCATTTCTCAGCATATAAAATTTGAATATAAGTACAGGTTTGTGTTTCACTGTGTGTTATCATACTATTATGGGGATTACCTCTCATCCTTTATTCTTGGTTGGAAGTTGGAATTTTCAACCTAGCATAATTGACATAATCTATGCTAACCATTTAAATCAACCTGAGAAGATTTGGAACCCTCCCAATATGATCAAGTACAGCATCCATCATGTTAATATTGGTTAAGCTCATCTCTAGAGGGCACCAGGTAGGGGAAGACCATATAAACAACATAGATTTCCCTCAGGCTACCAGCAGAGAGGCATTAGCTATAATTAAGAGATTGCTGCTTGCTCTGTCAATACATTAAGTTATTTTTCAAAAATCTGTTCCCGAGGTCAGCCTTTCCTTATCACGAATCAAACGGCGTGGAGAGGAAGAAAGGTGCTTGTAAGTTAAATATTTACAAACTTTGCAAACAAAATGACAAAATGAATTTTTGTTGTTGAGAAGCCACAGACTTTTAAAATGAATGTTTAACCTTTTGTTTTCATACCACTGACTTGCTTGTAATTATACCCTTCAAACACATGCTTTCCATTTCATTGATTTACAAACCTTTCTTGTCAAATCCAAGTGCAAATCTATTCAAATCCAAGATCATTGTTTTATTATTTTAAAGCTCTGTCTCCCTGCTTATATCACCTGAAATTCAAATATACTTGCTTTCTTCAGATTTTAAATCCTTTAGTATTGTCTTGGTTTAACCAATAATTCTTTCTTTTTACTCTATTTTTAGAAATAATAAAATTAAATTCATGTATTAGATCTGCGTTTATTTCCAGAAACTGAAGGCAAGAATAAATTATTCTTCCTTACAATTATATCATAACTAACGCAACTACTTCGCTCTTCATGGAATACCTATGTGTTATCTCAGTACTATTGTATGTGGATATCAACTTCCCCTGTTCCTGCTCTGCAGAGATGTCTTCATAACCTTAGGTCACAACTACTGGATTCTAGTTTACATGGAGGCCCTAACTCTAATCCTTGAACAGGTAGTCCTCGATTTACAACAGTTCATTTAGTGACCATTCAAAGTTACAAGGCACTAAAAAAAGTGACATAACCATTTTTTACACTTACAATTGTTGCAACGTCCCCATGGCCATTTGATCAAAATTCAGACATTTGGCAACTGGCTCCTATTTATGATAGTTGCAGTGTCCTATGATTGCCTTTTGCGAATTTCTGACAAGCAAAATCAATGGGGAAGCCAGATTCACTTAACAACTGCGTTACTAACTTAAAAACTGCAGTGATTCACTTAACTGTCTTAAAATGGGGCAAAATTCACTTAACATATGACTCATTTAGCCACAGAAATTAGGGGCTGTATTGTGGTCAAAAGTTGAGGATTACCTGTATGTAATGGCTCTCCACTGTAGACAGTTATATCACTGGATGAGATGCTGTTTGCTGACAACATGATACAGTTTGGAATGGTTAACTTCTTTTTGCATGTTGGAGACATATAAATACCTGATTACTGCCCAAAGCCACCTTTATTATGGCAGATAGATTTGATCTTGGTTTTCCTCAGTCCTACTCTTTCTGAGAAATACAACACAAGTAACCATCTATTGCTGTTATAATCATCAATGGGTGCCTATCATGATATTCTTTGAGAACTACGACCTAGTCCTATGCCTTGACATAGAAAAACCACCTGAAACAACTGGATAAATCATTTGGAGTGGTAATAATAATAACAACAACCTTGAGGCATTATTTAGTATCATAAAATACATATCATAAAATATATTTCTTGGCTTAAGTTGGTTCACTATGTAAGTTGTACATTTTTTCAATTAAATTTAATAGTCAAAGATGCTAAATAATCACAACAATAATACTGTTTCACCTATCACGCTATAAGTCATCATATGCTTAACTTAGTTCACTGCATAAGCCATACTGTCTGACTTCATGGTAAACCATGAACTATGCTAATTTATAAAATATGACAGTGTTTATCCATGTAAGTAAGAACATTACTTGGGACTGATTTTCACAGCCACATTTCTGTCCTTGATAACCTTATTTATCAGTTTGAACTAGGCAATTCATATGGTGAGATGAATCTATTTTGCAGTTTTCTACACATCTTCTTCTTTGGTCTCTTTACTCCATTACTCTACCTCAACTCCAAGACTATAAACATTAATGCCATCTGGGCTGTATTTTTGAGGGGAAGGGAAAGGCTTTCTTCCATGGGACTTGTCTGTGACCCATCAACATATAAGGTGTTCTTTGCCTTATTATATGCACATCATGTACCAAGGAATGACAACTGTTATATAGATAATAGAATGACTACATTAACTTATTGCCCTGAGCCAGGTTAGTTTAACCTTGCTTTGCCAAGTAAGCCTTGGTTGGACTCACATAGTATGCCAAGTCTTAAATCATGGCATACAAATTACTGTGTTTATACAATATGCTAACCCAAAACCAAACAAACCACACTATGACTTGGAATGGTATGTAAACCCAGTCACTAGCTCACTTTTCTGCTGAATCTCTAGGGAATCAGCAAAAGCTACATATATGAAATTTATTAATATTTTATCTGCATTCAGAGTCTAGACAGAGGAGTACAGAAGGTCATCAAACTTTCTTCCCCCCAACAATTGCAGCAAACACCGAGTGTATTAGAAATAGCTTAAAAATGGAGGATGAATAAATATTATATTATATTGCCTTAACCTCTTCAAAAATGTGATTTACACACCTGCCATTTTGCTTGTGTATAAAGTAATAAAAAAGAAAATCAAAACTGCAAATAGTGTTACTCTTATAGTCAGGTCTGGTCTCTACTATGGATATGCAAAACTCTCATGAGATACTCTCGTATTCCAGAAATATGTAAGAAAAAAATTGGCATTTTATGATGGAATGTAGCACTAAAGGTAGCAGAGTTCTTAATAATTACTTATTTCATAGTTCCTGCCATTGTATATTCATAAGAAATTGAGTTTATTTACACTGTAACTGATACAAGATTGCCAAGTTTCAAATAATGGGTTAAGCCCACCTGGTGAACAAAAGAGCTACTGATGTGTTTGCTATTTTGATTATAGAAAGTTGGGCTGGCATTGTCAGAGTTTTATGCACAATTATGTCCCGTGTAATAATACTCTTTCCTGTAAGCGATTGATGATATTGGAAACATATAAAGTATTCTTTCTTCGAAATTTGGCCCCACATTCGTTTTCAAGAGAAGCTGAGCTCAGTTTATAGTGCGCCTATAAAGGCACTTATGTTTTGATGTCAGTTTTGTTCAAGAAGAACAAAACTGAATTACAGCAAGAAATTCTTTATCAAATTTTGGTAAATTTGGAACTGCGATTTCAGACAGGGTTTCAGCCAGCTAAATTTCTTTAGTCTATTGCTGTTTCTATGGTGGGGGGAATTAATTCAGATTTTTTTGTAAAAAGAAGGGTCATAAAGGGCAGCAATTCTCCTTGGTTCAATAAGGCTTTTATATTATATTGCAACTTCAGCCCTTTATGGCCGCTTGTATCCTTTCAAGAAGTTAAATCTCTTATAAATCTCTTATTGTTAAAGAACAATCAACCAAGCTCTGAGTGAGGTAGGGGTTTGCCCCTGAATTTTTTTAAGAGACATGCAGACTGTTAAACCTCACCCTTGGCAGACTTGCTTACTCACATAAACAGTACAGACTTCATACAAAAAAATTAAAAACTTACTATTACGGTTTTTATATTTGAAAACGGCAGTCAGTGTAATATCAAAGTACAGATCTATTAAGACTGATTTAATACTATAGCTAAAGTTCATGCTAGATTTATCTTTCATAAATTGAAATATATGACAGATGGAAATAACATACTGGAGAAAGAGGAGACTCATTTTAGGAAGGATGCTGAATAACAGATAATACTTTATTCTGCATTATCTGAGAAGCAAAAACTCATGGATAGATGGTTGCAACATTTATTGACTCAACTGCATTTTTTATTCCATAAGCAGAGCTAAATATGGCATATACTAGCAAAAGCAAACACAGTAAAAATTCATTTTCTGCTTAAAAGTTTATATGTGTTTGAATATACTGAGTAAACTAGCGATAGATCTAAAAACAATTTTTATCACTTTATGCTTCTATTTTTTTTAAAGGTCCAAATACATTTTTTGTATGCCTTTGGCCCTTTTATATAAGTGGAGCTGACAAAGTCATTTAGGAAAGTTCATTGTTACTGTAAAGAAAACAAACAAGTTGCTTATTTGTAACTGTGGTTCTCTGGGTGTCATCTATACCATTCATAGAAAAATGTTTTGCACTTGTACAATCACTACTGAATTTGTTTGCGAACTGAATTCTAAGGAAGTATCTCTTCTTTGCAGTTCCTTGAGCCATCATAGATGGCAAAGAGCTCAAGGAAAAACAATTAAGAAGAATGGTTTGTATGTTGATAGACAGGTAATTTATAGATGAACCCTCAAAATGCAACACTTAACCAGTTTGTTCTAGTTTCTTTGTTGCCAAACAAATGGGTGAATACTACAGCTATACTTAGAGGAGTTAAATCAGAAACTCCTGCTTTGTGTTTACATAATGATGTTGTGTGGTCTAAAAATACCTGATTCTTCTACCTGATTCTCCTATCGCCACTCACATGACTTGCAACCTGAAGATAAAATGTTGCAATGGAATAACTATTTCCTTCCTCTCACAAATGTATGGTTTGTTCCTTTTACCATAAACCAGAATTGTCTGACATTTTTGGGAAGCATCCTCTTTGTGTGGCTTCTACAACTAGGGAAAAAGGTATGAATACTCTGGAGAACTCTACAAAATGACTAAAGTCGCAGAAAACAATGTGTATAATGAGAAGAGCTGCAGAAAATGGCTCCTGAGAGAAGGCAATGAAGAAGTTATCTCTGAAAGAAAATGAGATGGTTGGAGGCAAATCATTAAGTATGCACAGTGGAATGGAGAAACGTATCCCCCCCTCCCCCAGCTTTACAATGAATCAAAATGATTTCTGTGCAAGCATGTAAGGCAGAGAGATCAGAAAAATGAATCCGTTATTGATAATGTCATACTTTGGAAAGAGGAATACTTTGGAAAGAGAAAAACAGAACCACTGATGTCAAGGGAATCAGCATGGCGTATTTGTTAAGATGCTAAACTAGGAGCAATGAAACCCAAGTTTTTAAAGCCTCCCTTAGGTATGGAAATCAGCTGGGTGATCTTGGACCAGTTGCTCCCTTGTAGCCCTAATTAGCACCAGATTCTGTGGCAAAACAGCTGGAAAACAGTCTCCTTGTTGCATCATGCATTCATGGCCTTGCTGTGTGAACTAGACAAGCACAGTGCAGAGCAAGCAGACTCTGCTCATACAGGTGAGTCAGTATGCAGACCAAGAATAAAAGCAGAATTTAGTGAGCACTTAGTTGAAGACCGGACAATTCAACACAGCTTGGTGCCATAAAAGCCCTCCTTCCTACTTCTTACCTGTATTAAATGCATGTGTGAGTTTAGTTATTATTGTGTACAGTATTTCTGTAGGAAGAAAGGTAGAAAGTACAAGGGAAGAAAAGAATGCAAGTCTGCTGCTGAATTACAGCCTGGGGGGGGGGTTATTATTAAATTTGAACTGAATAAGGATTCTAATATATTGGATATTTTAAAAATCAATTGTGAGCCAACAATTGAAAACATAATCACTGAAATGTAGGTAGGGGATAGGTATTAAAATCCAAAATCTTGACGTATTTTACTTGTACAGTACACAGATCTTCAAAATAAAGAATTTCTATGTATAGTTGCATCAAACATTTATTATTCAACACAAATGGAAACAAAGAGCATTTCAGAGATACTCTAGTGTTGTCCTATGCTGTAATATTGTCTTTTTCTCGCATCAAAATTAAGAATGTTATAGTAACTGTAGTGCTGAAATGGTTTTAAAAATATTTAGTGATTTTACCAACTATTAATCTAAAATAACAAAGGAAACTTTTCTCTAGAATGCAGAATGCAAGGAAGATGTTATGTTTTCACTGAACATTTCTCCAACATGGCACACAACTAAAATACAGTTTATCACATACCAAATAGTAATTTATAGTAGTATTTAATTATGTGAGGAGAAAATGAACATCCATCTGCATTCACTTAAATGTTTGAAAACACAAGACAGAGTAACATTCTCCTTGCTATTTAGAAGAATTCGTTTAAGAAATGTTTAAATAAATGGTAAACTGTTACCATAAGAAAAATGGACTCATGACCATTAAAAAAATATCTAAAGAGTATTTGTAAAATCAGAAGTTAAACTAACCTTCTTCGCTGGAATCACTTTCCGAAGCTTCATCTGGACACATCTTGAATATCTAAGTTCTGTGCAGTTCTATGTCACAAAATATCTAAAAATATTTATGTTGTCTATCTGAGGAAACACTAGTTGTTTTGCTTTTTTATGGAAGAGTGTAAACAAAAAAGCACTTTGAATTTCAAAAAAAATATTGTCATTCAAATCAATGAAGTTTACCAGTAATGAAAATGACGAAAACCAATATCCATCACTTTGTACCATAAAAAGTAATGAGGATAAAGCAAATGTAATCAAGAAAATCATCAGATATACTACATTATTTAATGAATAGTCCCTTTTTGTATTACCATTTCTCTTTCTATCCCTGATAACTTTAAATAGGGGGAAGGACAGGAGCTAGAAACTTGTAAGGTGCAAAGTAGTATGCAAATGAAGAAAGTATCCTGCATTATGAGCAGATGAAATACCTCTTATGTCATACAATCTGGTTACCCTTAAGACCAAGTTAGCTTACTTTAAACCAAACTACATTATTATACTCTTATCAGGAAAAGAGGCAACAGCAGCAGAACCTTTAAAAGTTTAGGATTTCTACACTTGACTTAGTCAAGTCCTTGCCACAAAAGTTGGTCTAGAAGAGCCAGTTTGGTCAAGTAGTTAAGGCATCAGGCTAAACACCAGAAGACTGAGTTATGAATGCCATTTGGGTAACTTTGAGCCAGTCATTCTTTCTCAGTCCAACTCACTTCACAGGGTGGTTATTGTGGGGGAAATAGAAAGAGGAAGGAGTATTAGGTATGTTTACCACCTTAAGTTATTTTAAAAAATAATGAAGGTGGGATTAAAAACATCTAAAAATATATAGTTTGATGCAGCTAGTGTTGTAATGTTACAGTGTTGAAAAGGAGGTAAATAAGACAACAAACTAGGAAGGTGGCTGTCTTTTATTAGCATTACCTGATGTGTTTAAAGCATACTGGAAAGTAAAGTAGCCAACAAGCGAACACCCAGCATTCATGCCTAAAATTTGGAATGCAGATAGCATCCAAAGAGAGCTAGAAAATGTGATAGAAACATTTCAGAAAATATGAAAAGACATATCAGATAAGGGCCGTTGGTCTTTCTTGACATGCTCCTTCTCGGTGTGCTGAGAGAGAATCCAAGGAATGCGTTGTGCTCCTCTCTTCTACTTATAGGCTGAGTCAATCAGTTCTTTGGCCATGCCTCCCTTGCCTGTGCATGCCCAGTTTTGATGAAGGCGTAGTGATTGACTTGACGATTTTCAGTGTTGGTTCTGGTCACTCCTGGACTCAGGCCCAGATGGCTGCCAGGGTGGGGTTGGAGTCTCTCTCAGCACACCAAGAAGGAGCGTGTCAGGTAAGACCAACATCCCTTCTCCATTATGCTGAGTAGAGAATCCAAGGAATGGGATATACCAAAACTGGCAGTCCTGAGTCCCCCAATCCATATGCACTTTCTGAAGTACCCGCCTGCCGAAGGCTGCCTCAGTTGAAGCGAAGGCATCCAACTTGTAGTGTCTTATGAATGGGGATGGAGAAGACCATGTTGTTGCCCTACAGATCTCCTCGATGGAGGCCTGTGTATTTCATGCCATCATCGTGGCTGCACTCCTCGTCGAATGGGCTGTCACTCGTCTGGGCTGTGGCAGGTCTTGATTCTCGTAGGCCTTGGCGATGCAAGCATTTATCCTTTGACCTATGGTTGATGGTGTAACTCTGATACCCAGTGTGGAAGACTGGAATGATACAAACAGAGATTCTGTCTTTCTAAGTAAGGCTGTCCTCTTGATGTAGGTGCGGAGGGCCCTCCTCATGTTCAAGGTATGCCATTTCTTCTCCTGAGTGTGAGCTAGGCTCAGACAAAAGTCCAGTAAAATTAATTCTTGCTTCCTGTGGAACAAGGAGTTCACTTTGGAAGGGAAGGAAAGATCCAGTCATAGAACCAAACTGTTAAGAGTGAAATATGCAGAGGTCCTCTCTTATGGAGAGAGCTGCCAGTTCAGATATGCGTCTGGCAAAGTGATGGCCACTAAGAAGGTCACCTTGAAGGTGAGTAACTGTAGATTACTCGATTTTAAGGGCTCTGAGATGAGTGCTTCTAGTACCTTAGGTAAGTCCCAAGTGGGATACCTATGTACCACCAGAGGCATCAGGTTAGTTGTGCCCAGGGGTGAAATCCTACCGGTTCTAACCGGTTCTATAGAGTAGATTGAGGGCCAGCTGGTGACGTCATAGAACCGGATCTGTTCCCTGGAGGCCACCATCTTTTTTGTGGATTTTTTTGGGGGGGAAAGTTTTTTTTGAAAATTTTTCAGGGTTTTTTTTCTTCTGCATCTGCCTCCCCTCTCCAGCTTGCTTACCTTGCTCTTAGGACTGAATCCTGCTGGTAGAAACGGAGCTGGTAGAACCGCATGGCT
>JANHFT010005634.1:248017-260545 GCA_032467955.1 Pseudoxenodon macrops
AACTGACACACACCATGCAAAAGCAGCTGTACTGACTCACACACCATGCAAAAGCACACAAAATGGCAACAGATTTAGCAGATTTAGCAGTTTTAACAGGACCGGTTCTATGACGTCACCAGCTGCTTGCAACCTGATTATGTCTTTTGGCCCTTTAGTGCCTGTTTGTTACTGTCACTATGTTTATGATAGCATGCTTTATAATTATTTGATCTGGTTTTAGCATAATTTCCTGCTTTTATAGATTCCATTTTTCTACAAGCTCCGTAGGATAGTGAGTATACGTATATATAATGCGTATATATAAATAAATGTACTGCTTAAATCACCAGTGGATGAGGGCTGTAGGTCAATAACATCCGAAGGGCTACTAATTATCATCCTTCCTCGAGATGATCAGTTTCAAGATATGAAGACCCTGACCTGTTACCAGTTTGTTCTTTTTCTACCATTAAACGTTACCAACCCAAATTAACCTTTCCTTTACAATTCAGGATAAGACCAGCCGTTTTTTTTTCTGTGAAGCTTGTTCCTTTACCATTATGGGTTGTCTTTGACTTACGACCCAATTATTAAACAACCTTTCAAATGCTTATAAACAAAAACCTACTTACAACCTGTTCTCAAAGTTATGACCGCCTCTTTTGCAGATCACATTTTGGGCACTTGGCAATCAGCTCACATTTTCAGCTGGTTGCGGCATCCCATGGTCAGAGGACTATGATTTGTGATATTTTATGTCGGTTTCCAGCAAAAAAGGACCCATTTAGAAGAAGGAATTCATTTAAACCAAGCATATGATTCAGTTTATGGTTGAAAGTGACTCACTTTATGACCATCATAAAAACGGTCGTAAAATTGAATCCATCATGTGCTGCCTTATGACTGCAATGATTTGCAACTAATGTGGTCATACGCCAAGGGCTACCTACCTGTAATATTATTTTCTATAAAATAAATGTCTGGGAGAGACTCCACAGCTCTAAATTCAACTTTATGTTATAGCACAAAGTCACCAGTACTAGTATAAGGTAATATAGCATTTACACCCAATAAATTTCATCTTTACAATATGCAGAATTTAAGTTATATAATACTTTCTTTCTTTGAAAATCAGATAAATGGGGATACTTTTCAGAATCCTGTGCCTTGAATGAGGATATACATACAACCTGATTATTAATATCTCGACTAATCTGAAATTCTTATTGGATAAAACTGAGATGGTTTTTTAAAACTGTGATGCTGGAGTTTCAAAAATCATAATCTATCTTTAATCCATCTTGATCTTTCTTTCTTTCTTTCTTTCTTTCTTTCTTTCTTTCTTTCTTTCTTTCTTTCTTTCTTTCTTTCTTTCTTTCTTTCTCCATTGATTTACTGTAACTCAACAAAATTCCAAGGGCATTTGGAAAAGATCAGCAGCTTTGAAGGCTAGGGAAATTTTGACTTTGTCTGTTATGAACAAGGGGAACCAAACCACCAGCAGAGAAGCTTGGCTGACTGGCTGCAAATCACGATTGGTGAATGAACCCCACTGAGCTGGAAATAATACCGTGACTCAAAGTATGATAATCATCAATGCTATTATACTATCTTGGTGAATATCCGTCTTGATTTAGGTTTTGATTTTTAAAAAAAAGCATTAATCTTTTTTTTTTATGGTGTTTCCATTTAGAGGACACTGGGGGTCAACCAGCCAGATGTCACGCTTGAAGTTGCTCTGTGATAAGACGATAACAATGGTGCATGTTTTGAACTATAAACATGTAAAACTGAGGAACTTTGTTGAGGAACATTTATGCCAGTGTTTAAATAGGGTGATTTCATTACAGTTTGTAGACTGGGAAATGATTCTGGAGGAAGTTTCTTTCCAGATGTTTTCCAGAGTGAAAGTGCTCTAGATGAGCAACTTTTTAAGGAGCCAATTTAAAGCTTTGAGACTGTATGCTGGAGGAAACTTCAATTTGTTTAAAATTAAAATTCTCTGAAAATTGAACTGTGTTAAGAATTAAGTTAATATATTTTGCAGTATTATGAATTTAATGTGTACACACAGCATGTGTTTAATAATGTACCCATGCTATCACATTAAATAATGCAATTCAACAGGACAGTTTAGAATAGCTGGCTGCATTTGGTCCTAATCTGCTAATTGCGCATCTCTGCCTAGAGAATATACAGTCCCTTTGAAAGCCATCACTGAGTGTAATGTTTTGTCGATACATTTATTATTTTGAAAAAAAGTCAAACTTTTTAAGATACAGATTATTTGATTAGATGTTGCAGTCTAACCGAATATTCCAGTTTAATACCGGCACTCCTCAACAAACAAACAAACTCACTCTCTTATCCTCAATTTTAAGAGAATTATTCCTTTTTCAACGTTCATGTAACAGTAGTATATCTTTTTAATGATGATGGTTAGCAAACATGTGAATTAAGTCTTACTGTAGTTCTTCCGTCCCTTTATATAATTATTCTGATCTGAGGATCATATTAGGCATTTCCTCCAATAGTAAATCAATATTTTTGACTAATTGGAAAGTATTCAGAGAGCAGTTTAAGAGAGTGAGGTGTTTGGAAGACAAATGGTAGAACAGTTAGAAGGAACTGTGTATATTTATCCTGAAGGAAGAAAAAAAAGGATTAAAGGGTCATAGAAAGACATTGTATATAAATGTATTTCAAAGGATGTCAGGCAAATGAAAGAAAACATTGGTGACAAACTTAGTGTAGTCAAAAGCAACACTTAAGGATCTGTAGTCTTAAATCCAAAGCCAGTTTGGTATAAAGGTAAAGGCTAGAAATCAATAGACTATGAGTACTTTTAAAAAATATTTCCTTTTTATTAGTTTATAATATAAAATACAAAAGCAAGTAATAGAAAAAATAGGGGGGGAAGGGAAGAGAAAAGTACAGGAAAGAAGGGAAAAAGAAAGAAAAGGCATTGACTTCTGACTCCCTTTGGTGCAGTAGAATAAGAAGTAACATTGAATCTCAATTTTTTTACTTTTACATAATAGTATAAAGTAGTGTTTCTATAATAACAAATCTATGTAATCATTAACCTCAAAATCAAATTTCATTTTTTCAGTCCAGAAGCAGTTTCCAAGTAGAAGTAAAAGTAGTTTTGTGTGTGTGTTTTTTTATCAATCAGTTTAGCCATCTCTGCTAACTCAATCATCTTTTGCAACTATTTATCCATTGTCGGGATTAAAGCGTCCTTCCATTTTTGTGCATAAAGTAATCTCGCTGCCATCAACATATATAACATAATACCCCAAAAAATAAATTCCAAGTCTTTTTCCACTAAACCCAAGAGAAAAGTTTATAATTTTATCTTTATATTCACTTTGAGAATCTTTTGTTTTAAAATATGAATCATACTCCAATATTTCTTTGCTTTATCACATGTCCACTATAAATGATTAAAACTCCCTTCTTTACATTTGCATTTACAACATTCATTTGAAATCCCTTTATACATTCTTGATAACTTATCTGGCGTTAAATACCAGCAATATATCATCTTATAATTTTTTTAAAATTATAATTTAATGTAAATTTTAAAACTTTCATCCACATATTCTCTCATTGTTCAAGCTTCACATTGTATCCAAAGTATACAATAGTATACAAAGTAGCAAAGAGTACCTGAATTTCATACTAAAAATAAGAAGGAGACACCTATTACAGATCATGAAATACAGTACTTGTCTCATGTTAATAAGTTAGTGTCTTTTATTCATACACAGCATTCTTCAAAAAACTATTGTTCCCAAGATTGTACATTAATTATTTGCTTGATGGCTTCTTCAGTCATGACCATGTAATAAAATTCTATTGGGCAGGAGATGGATATATGTTGTTGTGTTTACTGACCAGAGCTTAGATTTCTGTGTTTAAAAATCAGTTGACTTAATAAATGGTATTAATACCACCTTGACATCTAGTAATGCATTGCCTAGTCTAGATGTGCATTACACCTCTCTAAATTATTGCTTTTCTTGAATTTCATTCATATAGCACTCTAGGGGCTCATCTAGAAAACAAACTGCTTCAGCATTGACTTATTAAGCTATAATTTTGAAGCAAGTAGGCTCATGCATGGACACAAGTTACAGTTTTGTTAGATTAAAAAAAACAACGCTGTCATTGTAAAATGGTAGCCTATTTCTTTTTTTAAAACCTTTGATATCAAAATACGGGAGTTTTGAAAATGTATGGATTTAAAGGCTGCAGATTCCATAGGGGATTCTGAGATGGTAAAATGTTGAAGCAGAAGCAACTTTTATTGTAGTCGCTTGTCCTGGGTCAATAATGGTCAGATAATTAGTAATGAATACAATTAGATTGCCTAAAAGTAATAAATTTTGCCGTGAGTGAATGTACAGCTCCATTGATTTATTTACAAATGGGGACAACATATTAGCATACCTCTATTATTTATAGGTTTTTTTATTAGGGCTATATTTATTCAAATAAATATATTTGAGTCCTACTAAGGCTGCTTCTTTAGAACCTTACCTGCAGTGACAGATGATGATCACTTTGTTCAGAGATTTTTGCCAAAAAAAAAATCAGTTTTGATAATAGGTGCGATTAAAACAGTTTCAAACATGATTCACCATTTTTTACTGTTAATATTATCATATTTTAAGGGAATGTTCATGAATTGTAGTTCTGACTGTAACTTCTTCAAATTGATATCCTCCTTTTAATGGTGAATTGCTATTTCCAACTATTGAAAAACTGTTTCACCAAAGTTGATTTTATATATGAGCCAGATTTTTACTATTTTGTTGATGGATCTTTTCTTATCCTATTAGCACAAAGGATTTTTCACTCTTAACAATGATCCTGCAAGGGCTAATTTCTAACAACAACAAATTTGTATAATTATTTGAAAATTCTTTAGAATAGGCCCTCTATATGTATATTTCTACATTGCTTATCCTGTCTAATTATTGGAATTTAGGCAATACTATATTGTCTCCCAGGGCAATCACTGTATTAGATACCCATAGAATGACATGAACGTGCCTGAAAAAAGTGGATTTTAATTGTGCATATGGCATGCTAGCCAAAATGTACTGAACAGGCTTGTATTACCATTAGCAGGGAATACTACATGTGGCATAGATGTGGCTAAAGCTGTTCACCTTGTCTACATCTTTCTAACTTTAGCCACAAGTTAATCATAGATGTGAGGAACAAAGGATATATCAGTATCTGTGGGCTCATCTTGATGACCATGGCATATTAGAATGTAAGATGAATAAATCAAAACAGAACACGATTACTGTAATAAGAAAAAAGAGAGAAGGGAGGGAGGAAGGAAGGAAAGAAAGAAGAAGGAAGGAAGGAAAATGAAAGAGAAAGAACTAACATTAATAAAGGTAGATTTGAAAGAAACTAAAAGCATAACAACTTCAGAAAGTGGAAGGCGCTCCCCTCCCCCTTTCTGAAGTTGTTATGCTTTTAGTATGATAAACTAGATTAATCTAATAGTGTGAATGGAAACTCGACATAAGGAAGTTTTATGCCTGGAATATATAACATAATGATTTTACTGTGTGTCACAATGTGGAGTTAATGCAAAGTATAAATGATTATCAAAAGAAGCAAAACTATGCATAACAACATGCTCTGACAGAAAACAGAATAACAGAGTTGGAAGGGACCTTGGAGGTCTTCTAGTCCAACCCCCTGCTTAGGCAGGAAACCCTACACCACTTCGGACAAATGGTTATCCAATATACTCATTTTGTTATATGGGAGTTATATGAGAGTGAAAGTTATACTGTATATTTGGAGAAACAAAAAGAACGTTCAATTCAATAGGAGATATATATTTAATGTGGAAAACAAATACAGTCAAGAATGGGGCCTGAATGAATATGGATATAAAAAGGATTGAGCAGCATGGAAAAAAATATGGTGAGTTGGTCTATAGACTTATTGAGGATCAAATTGTGAAACAAATATGAAAAAAGGATGAATGAATTGAGAAGAGGGGAAAACCAGGCAATTTGTGGTAGTTGATGAGATCCTGAAAAAGAGAGAGATGAGAATTTTAATAAACCAAAGGCAATATTTGCAACACTCTGTGGATATGCTGTAAGGAAAAATGTAGTTTACAAGGTCAATAAAGTATGAAAAATACAAAAAAGACGACCTACGAAAAGTAAATCCTAGCTTGATTTTTACACATGCGCCCAATATAAACTCTACCCCCAAAGTAAGTCCTAGTTAAGATCCCTCCCACTCTGGGGTGCACCTATTGGGGTGAGTCACATAGGTAAAAATTAAGCTAGGGTGGGGATTGGGGAGTGGAGGTGCCTTGCACACCCCAACACCTGCCTTGCCTTGTAGGCTCACTTCTATAGCCATTTGCTGCCACTCACATGCGTCACCCCCGACCTCCGTTTCGCTGTCAGAGGTCTTCCGGAAAGGCATCTGCAGCTGAGAAACAATGTCCGGATTGATGCTCGCGTCACTCCCGGCCTCCGCTTCGCCGCCAGAGGTCCTTCTGGAAAGCCCTCTGCAGCTGATAACAAGCAGCTGCAGAAGAAGTGAGCTGGGCGAGGGCTCCTGCTGAGCGGGGCTGTCAGTGGCACTGCCGCAAGCTGAGTCAGTAATTAGACATCCCCTGAAAATAAGACCTGGGGCCTTTTTTGGTGGGAAAAAAAAGACCGGGTCTTATTTTCAGGGAACACAGTTATGTAATGTGTGTTGTTGATGTAAACTAGTTCCTGTGTTCATTTTTCTTATGTCATGCCTTTAATTTCTTTTGCTTACTACTTTTATTCCCATTCTGTGTTTTATATAAAGTTGCTTAACGCAAAATGGAATTGTATGATGGTATTGTGTTTCCCCGAAAATAAGACAGGGTCTTATTTTCTTTTGACCCCCGAAATAAGCGCTTGGCCTTATTTTCATGAGGGTCTTATTATTTTTGAGGTGCAGGAGGCGGCAAGCATGGTCACCTCATGGCTGCTGCTGTGTTTTGGGGAGGGCTTATTTTTGGGGGACGGCTCATTTTAGCACATGCGCTCAAAAGCCTGATTGGGCTTATTATCCGGGGAGGTCTTATTTTCAGGGGAACGGGGTATATATGCATGTCATTTATGCTTTTCAATCCCAAGGCATTGGATATAGCCAGTCGGTTGAAGCCAAAAAGATCTGGATTTCATTAATACCTTTATTATATCCATGATAAACATCAACAGTATAAAATGGAATTAATTTTGGTTACAGTTTAGTCGCTTAATAATAATTGAGTCTCTATCTGATACATGGCACATCTGGTTTACAATGAGAGCCTACAAGATGTTATTTGTAAGTGCTGTTTCTAATCCATATATCGTATATCTTTAAATATATTTTAAACACCCACGCATGCACAGAGACACAGAGACTGTGTCATGCTAAAAGCAGCCTTTGTTTCTCTATTCTAGGTTGTTTGCATTCGCTCTACGTGGAATGCACTCTCACCAAAACTGAACTGTGATACCCGACCACTTATTTTAAAAACACTCAATGAACTGTTCTCTCTTGTACCTTCGTTAATGGTGAACTCGAGTGAATATGAGGTATGTGTCTCATACTGGCCTCCTTTTTTTTTTTAAAGTCCGTAATTTTAAATAAGTCTGTCAAGTTAATACTTCCTTGAAGATTGTTTATGAACATAAGTGAAGGAAACTGAGCTGCAGAGTCGAGGCAGTGTTCTAATGACGTTATTGGAAAGCAGTAGAGCCAGATTTCCTTTGCTATTTTTCCTTCAACTTTTGAAGAATTGTTATTTTTATAAGACTAGCAGATAACGATCAACCTTGGTGCTCTTCAAAAAAGCTAAGCAGGATTGAGCCTCATTAGTATTTGGATAGCAGAGCACTTTGAATTCGCCTGCCATAGGCAAGGTTAAGAAATTGAAAAATATTCCAACAGACAGCAGTGGCAAACCATTTTTTTTTGTTGGTGCCAGTACTCTGAAAGAGGCTTTATCTTTACTTCTAAGTAAGATGCATTAAATACATTGGAAATTTGAGACGAGGGTCAAACCAATCATAGAAACTACTCAGGGCCAGAACTAATGTTTACAGCAGAGGTGGGTTCCTACCGGTTCGGACCGGTTCTACCGAGTAGGTAGTAGGCCGCTGGTGACGTAATGGAGCCGGTTCTGCTGCTCTGTGGGCACCGGCATCTTTTTTTTGGGGTGTGTGGGGGATTTCCCCCCAGAATTTTTTCTTCTGCGCATGCGCAGAAGCTGAGTTTCCAGCACTGCGCATGCCCCCCATCTTGTTTTCGGCCTTTTTTGGGGGGATAAGTTTTTTCTTCTTCTTCGCATTCGCAGAAGCCAAGTTTCCGGCACTGCGCATGCACTGCCATCTTATTTTCGGCCTTTTTTTGGGGGGGATTTTTCGGAGCTTTTTTCTACTGTGCATGTGTGCGCGCGCGCGCATGAGGCGCACCCACATGGTGCCGGAGGAAGCGAACCACCGGCATGGTAAATTACAACCCACCCCTGGTTTACAGGTATCCTTGACTTACGACCACAATTGAGCTCAAAATTTATGTTGCTAAGCGAGACAGTTAAGTGAGTTTTGCACTCTTTTTATGACTGTTTTTGCCACAGTTATTAAGTGAACCCCTGCAGTTGCTAAGTTAATAGCACAGTTGTTAAGTAAATCCCCATTGACTTTACTTGTCAGAAGGTTGCAAAAAGGAATCACAGGACCCTAGACAAGTGGAAACTGTCATAAATATAAGTCAGTTGCCAAGTGTCTAAATTTTGATCACGTGATCATGGGGATGCTGCAAGAGTCATAAGTAGAAAAATGGTCGTAGGATCAGTTTTTCAGTGCCATTGTAACTTCGGTCACTAAACAAACCATTGTAAGTCAAGGACAACCTATATATCACCAATCATTTCATGGCTGAGCAGCGATTAAAACTAGAATGGACTGAAGAGCAGAAGGTTTTTATGATCATTTTGTTAAAATTGAAAGTCTGGCGCTTTCATGGAACTATTGAGGATTTCTTAATAACTTATGAAAAAGGAATCGTATTCAGGAAGAATCAATCTAAATAGGGATTTGAACTCAGTTTTCTCATTGGCTGGAACCATCTCTATAACCAGAGGTGGGTTCCTACCGGTTCGGACCAGTTCTACCGAGTAGGTAGTAGGCTGCTGGTGACGTCAGGGAGCCTGTTATGTTTTCGGCCTTTTTTTTGTTGTTGAAAAAAAAGTCTTTTTAACTTTTTATTTTTTGTTTCTTCTGCGCATGCACAGAATCTGAATTTCCGCACTGGGCATGCGTTGCCATCTTATTTTCGGCCTTTAAAAAAAAAAATTTGGGGGGCTTTTTTTTACTGCGCATGTGCACGTGCGCAAAGCGCACTCACGTGGTGCGGGAGGCAGCAAACCACCGGCAAGGTAAATTACAACCCACCCCTGTCTATGACCAGTTGAAAATTGTTTTAAGTTTAAATAGTTTTGTTTGCCACAAGTAAAGAAGCCTACTCCAGACTAGACCAAAAGCTTCTCTAGCTCAGCATTCGAATCTAAAGAAGCCATCCTAGATACTTCCATAGATGCAATATGAATGCATTAGCACTCTCTCCTTATGTTGCCTAGCAACTAGTATTCAGAGGCATACTGCATTTTATAAATAATCTGCAAGCAGCTAGGTGGATAACTGTATTCTATACGAATTTGACTGTTAAATGTCTTAACAGATTCCAAATGTTCATTCCACTAAGCGTGCTATTTCCTTCTTGAGGTGGAAACCTCCAAATAATTTAACCTTTTGTTACTGGAGAGTTTGTACCACACTGTAATTATTGGCTTGACGCTTTTCTGCATTTTTCCCGCCTGCATTTTTTAAAAGTAAATGAGCGAAATTGTACTAATGCTATACAATTCAATCAAATCTTGTAACAGTGGCAGTTACAGGTATTCCATCTATTCCATAAAATGCCAATCTAATGTGAAAGAGTTATGAAAAAGACATTCCATTTTAGATGCCTACACAAAATTTGACTTTTTAATAACAGCTATCCTGTAGATTGAATTAGCCATTATAAAATCAGGATAGTTTTCCTAGTCTATGGACATACACTTAAGCTACATACAGATGATTGTTTGATATAGTTTTGGTATATTTTAGTTATACAGGTAACCCTCATCTTGCAATCACAATTGAGCCCAAAATTTATGTTTCTAAACAAGACTGTTAAGTAACTTTCCCCCCATTTTACAACCTTTTTTGCCACAGTTGTTAAGTGAATCATTGCAGTTGTTAAATTAGTAACCTGGTTATTAGGTGAATCTGGCTTCCCCATTTCCTTTGCTTGTCAGAAGGTCACAACCATCCTAAATACATGCCAGTTGCCAAGCATCCTAATTTTGATGATTTGACCATGGGGATGCTGCAATGGTCGTAAGTGTGCAAAACGTTCATAAGTCACTTTTTTTCAGTGCTGTTGCAACTTTGAATGGTCACTAAATGAATGGTTGTAAGTTGAGGACTACCTTTATAATGTTAGGCTGCAATTTGTTTTGTTTTGTCCTGATGGAAATAAATTATCTGAAAGCTGAGGAAATCAGATGATTACATCCTTGTATCGAAGATCATTGAGACCTGTATCAACTATTTTAGAATGCAGTCTCTTACATCAGGGATGCCCAAATCCTGGGCTGTGCCCCGCTGTGCCCTGTTTTGAAGTGGGCTGTTGAAGTAGCGGGCAAGCATGCGAAGCTTCATTTGTGCACGCACAGGATTTAGGTTGCACGTGTGAAAACATTTCCCTGTACCACTGAAGGCGCTGCCACCAGTCCGCAGACCCAAAAAGGTTTGGGACCCGTGTCTTATATTCAGAGGTAGGTTCCTACCGGTTCGAACCGGTTCTACCGAGTAGGTAGTAGGCCGTTGGTGACGTAACAGAGCCGATTCTGCTGCTCTGTGGGCGCCGTCATCTGTTTTTGGGATTGTTTTGGGGGGGGGGACTTTCCCCCCAGATTTTTTTCTTCTGCGCATGCGCAGAACCGGGTTTCTGGCACTGCGCATGCATCGCCATCTTGGTTTTGGCCTTTTTTTGGGGGGGATTTTTTGGGGATTTTTTCTACTGCGCGTGCGTACGCGCACAAGGTGCGCCCACGCGGCGCAGAAGGCAGCGAACCGCCGGCGAGGTAAGTTACAACCCACCCCTGCTTATATTACTCCATAGATATACTTTCCAAAGAATTTGGTAAAATCCAGTTAAGTATTGAGTAAATCCTAGTGCTATGTTTCCCCTATTTCCTCCCCCCATACACACACCCCGTTTGCTCTAATGAGCAGAAAGGTAGTTCTCTTAGGGTCATTTGGCTGTATCTGGTATTCGTACTGCAAATGCAGTTGCATATATTTCATATAATTATTCTGTCAACGTAAGACTGAGCAGAATGTTTTAATAGGTAACGTCTATGCTTCTAAAGGCATTTAAATCTGTTTACATGGTTGAGATTGTAACATTGAAAATGTTTTTTGAATGGCCTCTTTAAGGGTACTTAAAGGTCAGCCCCTCCCCCTCAACCTCAAGTGATGCTTTGCATTTTTATTATACATAATTGAATATGGGATCTTGAATATAATTTTTGACCTTTGAAATTTTCTCAGTAAGTATAATAAGGACTATTAGCCTTCACTTTGGAGCCAGCTAAATTGGCAAAAGCCTTTCTTGTTATTTTAAATTAAACTCCAGTGGCCGCATAGAAATATCTTGTCACTGCCTGAAATAAACTGCAAATCCATAAATGCCTGTCTTGGTTTATTTTACGATGCGTTATTTACCTCAATTTTCTATCATGTTTCCTTAATAAAAAGAATCTTTATAAGTTGGATTTTGTTCTCTCTCCGCCATTTGACGTTATAGAAGTTTAAAGCTCAAGTTGTCAGCTTCCTATGGAGCCACACACAAAGCAAGGTAAGATTCTAGAAAATGAACTGACTTTGGTCAGATACTGGCCTTATTTAAATATTTTCTGTGTTGCATGAAACATCTAGTTTCTCTGTCCAATCCTACATCTTTTTTTTTATAACATATCGTAATCATGATTTTCCATAAAAATCCACAAATATCAAGACCACAGTACAGTCATAGTAAAAGAACTATGGGTTGCTATGGGCAAGTCACCATTCTTTATTTCTAAAACGTTTTACAGTCAAAAGGTTCAAAATATAAGGCAGTCAATTTGTATTTTGAGACTTTTGATCTTAACATTAAGTGATATCTCAGGTGTTTACCCCAAAGCAGTGGTGAAATGCAAAATATTTCCCAGCGGTTCTGTGGGCGGTGGTTTGTTGGGGGGGAGGTCATGTGACTGGGCGGGTGTGGCCAACTCGATATCACTCATGTCGAGGGGCTCCTTACCGGGCTCCTCCCTTCCCAGCCACTCCTTGTCCCAAATGGCAGGAAAATGGGGAAGGGAATTTTCCTGCCTACCATCCTTCCCTCAGTCTGTACTGAGCTTGAGGAATGTAT
>JANHFT010005634.1:268309-283748 GCA_032467955.1 Pseudoxenodon macrops
ACAAGTTACAGTCCTGCAGTCGTAAGTGGGAGGAGATGGGTGATAGGAATAATGAGAAGTCTAATAGTAACAGTAATACATATTTATTTATTTATTTATTTACTTACTTACTTACTTACTTACTTACTTACTTACTTACTTACTTACTTAGTATTTAGTCCATCTAAATACAATGTTTTCCTTTACTCTATATAATAAGCTCCCTTTGAATTCATATAGGTAACCCTTTTTCAGATATTACTGCATTATGCCTCTTAATTATACACACATACACATACTTTCTTAAGATAAGACAATTCTACGATATGATACGATATAATTCTATGATTATAAAATAATTATGATTCTGAAGATAAAACAATTCTATGAAATGACAGCTTTAGCATTATTATTTCCTAAGAAACTCATTCAACATGTTGCTTTTCGACATGAATTATTGTCCTTTACTTACTAAAACACCCATGTAGAGATTTCTCATGAGCTTTAGCATTCTTACTATTTTTCTCTTTTGTGAAGTTCTTTATTAATTCTGTAAGAATTTATTAAGGAACTCCTTAATTTTGCTTGCAGAGGAATCCATAGGGTGTGCTTGAACTAAATACTCAAAAGTTAATTTAGGCGCAGCTAAATGCGTTACAATATGTGGAGTTTTGTAGCTGGGATTTACAATATGTGGAGTTTACAATATGTGGAGTTTTGTAGCTGGGATTGGAATGTAAATTGCATGCAGAGAAGCTTATGATTGTTACTTTCTAAATGAATTTTTAAGTGGCATTTTTATTAAGAAATGGATCTGAAGACACTATTTTCGGTGAAAAGTGTAAAACTAAAAACTGCTATTTTAAAATTATGTTTTGTGTTGTTGGGCATGTATGGTAAATAACCGATGTCAGTGTTTGGAAGAATGCTCATGTTATATACAAAACATATGGGCATATTCACACAATGAATGAGATATTTTATCTAGCTGAGCATTTAAGCTTGGCTAATATGGTTAAATATGTATGAAGAGCATATGCATATATCATGTTTATATACCCATATCCAAACTGATACAATAACCATTATCTGATATAGTTCTTTGGATAATCTCTGTTAGGGTGTACAGTGTCTGTCAATAGGAATTGCTCCAGTTAGTATATAAAGCGTCTTTCACATTTTTTAGAATTTATTTTCTATTAAAGACAGATATACAGTTTTATGAGCAGGAATCCGAAGTTGTGTAATTTATTTTTTTTAGAATAGCTCATCATGTAAATCTTCCCAAAGTGCTCACTATTTATACGTAGTTGCTTGGAGATACAAAATAAGAAAACATTGAAAACGGCAAGTGTAAAATTTGAATATGCTTTTGGTCAGAACTCTGTAATATCTCCTTTGTAGAAAGATACAGTGAACAATGCCATAGATAAAAGGCTCCAGAATGAGCAGTAATACCTGTCTTATGCTCAACATTAATCAATTTACCAAGACACTCAAGACTGCGTTTCTTTCCAAATCAGAACTGAAGTCAGATTAGAAAGGATAAAAAGAAAAAAAAATCCAAGGAGACGCAGATGTTTATTATGTCACTGCTTTAGAACTTTATTCCCAAAAGCAAAGATTGTGACTGCTGGATTTAAAAAATGGTGGCCTGAAAATGGCTTTGCAAAATGTAGAACCGGTGATGTGGCAAAAAAAATGAAAGAGCTGTCAATGTAGGCTGCCTCTCTGAATCTCTCCAGAAGTTATGACTTGGAGGGTTTTCACAAGTAGTTTTGGTTGCTTCCACCTGACAATGACAGTGAAACCAAACTTAGGTCGATTCTCATTTCTGGCCCAATTCTTTATTGTTTTATTATTATCAGGAAAATGTTTTGCAAAATATTACAGTTATACTAGTACCTCTTCCGTAATGTTACCTCTTCTGTAACCTTACTCACTGGAAGACACCTGCCTTGTTCCAATGATCTTGATTCCAAAATCTTAATTCCTTTTCCTAAAACAAGAAATTATTGATATAGTCTTTCTGACCAGTAAGAGGATTTGGCATCAGAAGCATCTCTTTGAGTCTGAACTAGCTCAAAACCTCCTTCACTGGGGAAGGGGGAGGAGGGGGGAAGGGGAACAGCACCACCTTGAGACTAATTCCCATTGTGGTCTTCAGGAGGACACATTACCACTCTTGGATATTAAAATCTTCATCATACCACAGTCATCTTAGTACTGATCAAGATAAGAGCCTCTTTAGGATGTGATAAAAACAAGTGAAAGAAACAAGTAAAATCCTATATAAGATTCAGCCAGAGACAATCCATAGGTAATGTTCAGGCTTTCAATAGTTCCTCCCTTCCCTGTCCTACTTCCCATACTGGAGCTCTCCATGGTGCTGTCTCCTTTTTCTTTTTTCTTTTGGTTCCTTCTCAAAAATATCAATGTGAATAATCTGAACATAGCTCTCCACATTTGCATCCTGACCCAGATAATGTTGCTAACATTCTAAACCAAACAATCCCCTTAGAGCTCAATAATCCAAGCGATATGTAATAAATGTATGGACCATCCTTTGATCCTTTGCTGGCTTAATGCTAAATCCTTTTCCATTGTTACACTAATTATCTACTCAAACACTGCTGTCAGCTCCCCAGAAAATCAAAACCTGGACTTCATGCAGTATGGGAGGGTGCTTGGGACTGATTAAGTCAACTGCTGTCAACTGTTGCCCTATCCCTGTTCCACAGATCAACCAGATTTTCATCAAGATCACCATGGCTTGTGGCAGCAGAATCTAGTAATTTTCAAAGGCCGTGTTAATAAAGCTTTTTTCAATTCCTGCGGAAAGTTTATGAGTAGTGATCCATCAATAATGTGGTTCTTTTGAACTTCTCGTTATGCCTTTTTTTTGTAGATCACTTTCATCTTTCCCAGCAAATAGTATGTCATGAGTATATCTTGTCACATTAATTGAGAGGCCCGTGGTTGCTATGACATCCTCAACTATTCCAGATGACAAGAATGTGACAGTGATGTAGAAAATTGCTCAGAGCGCATCATTTGAGAGAAAACAGTCCTGTTAGAGAGAAAATCAGAGACACCTTCACAAGTTCCACTGGGAGACAACAGGACCATCAGCAGAATCCTTCTGTTCCAATGTGCCATGATTAGACACATACATTTCATCTCATTAGTTAAGATTAATTACAGTTTGACAAGGTTTGGAGAAGAAACTAGTTCTAATAATCTAAAAGAGAAGAAACTAGTTCTAATAATCTAAAACAGAAGTGAAAACTTTGAAGCTAATTCTTTTGACTACAGGTAGTCCTTGATTTATGACCGCAATTGAGCCCAAAATTTCTGTTGCTAAGTGAGACATTTGTTACGTGAGTTTTGCCCCATTTTATTACCTTTCTTGCCAGAGTTGTTAAGTGAATCACTGTAGTTGTTAAGTTCTTTAAGTGAGTCTGCCTTCTCCATTGACTTTGCTTGTCAAAAGTTGGCAAACAGGGACACTGCAACCGTCATAAATATGAGTCAATTGCCAAGCATCTACATTTTGATCACATCACCATGGAGATTCTGGAATGGTCACAAGTGTGAAAAATGTTTTTTTGGGTGCTTTTGTAATTTCAAAAAGTCACTAAATGAGCTGTTGTAAATCAAGGACTACCTGTACATTGGATGAAACAGAACTACACAAACATTCCCAGAGGTAATATGGTATTTAAAAGATCATCCTTCTCTTGCTCACCCTTGCAATGAGTCTCTTTATACCTTGATAAATATTCCAGAAACTCAATCTAGAATAACTAAAACTTTGATTATTGAATTATGGAACTTCCTATGATTCTCAAAGGTGCTTTTTCAAGAGGCAATTGGGCTTTCTTGTTTTTTCTTTGAAGATGTTTTGCTTTTCATCCAAGAAGCTTCTTTAGCTCTGACTGGATGGTGGGGAATGGAAGGATTTACATTCTTTGCAGACAGCTGGTCATTTACATTCTTTTAGAGGGTTGTTGAGGCCACTTGGGGGTTTATCTGTGTCCTCAGGGTCACCTCAGGCTGTGGAGCTTTCTTGGAACTGCTGAAAGGATTGTGTTGTGGACCTGTGCTTCCTGCACTGTTGGATCAGAAGCGAAACGTCTTCAAAGGAAAAAAACAACCAGAAAATCCAGTTGCCTCTTGAAAAAGGACCTTTGGGACAACCACGACCTGGATGACTGAGAATCTGCACAGACATTTTCCTATGACTCTTATTTTTTAATTCTTTTCTCTCTCTAATAGCTACATCTAGCTTCCCCAATCTGTTCCTCTTTAGATGTGTTAATAGCAACTCCATCATTTCCAACCAGAATCTGGTAGCTGATTTTCATGAAACAGCTGATAAGACATTGAGAGAATTGAGATTATGCAGGTGTTGCCAATGCGTCTGTGGAAAGTAATAGATTGCATGAGTACTAAGATGATGAGAGTGAATCCTAGAGAGGCTGATCAGTACAACGTACTTTACAATGGGGTTAATGTTGAAAAGTGTTCAGATACTTCAAATGGTGCAGAATATTTAAACTACTTTGAGCTTTTTTTAACAGGTTGTTGTCTTTTTTTTATGACCTTAGTTTAGGATGTTTGTTGTTTACCTAGAAAGACAAGTTCTGAAAGATTGCCATTTTATTTTATTTACCAAAAGAACTTCAGGAGATAGGAATCTAGGTCAAAGTTTTATCTATGTCTGTAGCCCAATTATTGTATGGATCTGCCTCAACTGGAATTAATTTCATTCTTCAACAGGTGGTTTTGAAATTTCTGCTTTCCTCAGTGGTTTTTGATTTAAGATTTAAAACCTCTGTTATTCCTATTAGAATGGTACTCCTTTATTTTTTAATATTTCTGATTCAAATTACCCGAATAACCTGTTGCTGCCTTTTAAGCACTGTGATTGAAATGAAAGAAACGGGATTGAACATAAATAACTGAAAGAAACTGAATTGAACATAAAATCAAAGTTGGATTTTTTAAAATAAATCATTCTAATGTTTTTAAATAAAAAAATACAACAGTAGATATTGAAAAAGAATGTATTATAATCGAAGTGTCAGGCCTACAACCATATTTCTGTTGGATCGTTGGCCTGTCACACTTTCTATTATTCTACTATGCATTTTCTATTGTGGGAAAATGGGAGGGGGGATTGTACGGAGTTGGGGATATGTAGCCATAACAAAATTCTTTCTAGAAAGTCAAGGTCATCCTTTGTCTTTGCACCTGACTGGAACTGGATGAGCGAGGCTGCCAGCTTGGCAGTGAATGATTGGACCATGTGACGGACCTGTGGGTGTGGGGGCAAGATCTTGAACTTTCAGCTGGGTGGTGGAAACCTGGGAATCTTCAGATTTGGATTTTCACAGATGTGCCAACATGTCTGTCTTAATAAATTGGAACTTTGAGGAGTGCCTTGCCTTGGAGTCTGATTTAGTTCTGGATGATATTTGGAATGCTGACACAAAGCTAGTTTGTGTACATTGGACCTGGATTGGTGAGCTTCTAGTGCAGATACACACTTAACCATGAAGTTGAGTGATGTTGGATCAGTCACTTTATCTCCACATAGTTCCACTTTTGAAAGAATTAAAATTGGAAATGAGTGGCAAAATTTAGTTCCTACATATTGGTGAAACAAATCAAAATGTATATGCTTGTAGACCAAGATGTGTCTGTGTATCTGTTACATAGTAGTCAGTATTATGTCCTGAATTTATGTTGACCTAAAAACTGCCAGGGTCTCATAACTTGTGTTTAATAGGCTCCAAATGGCTGTCATGACAACTTCCAATGTTTTTGGTTGAGGCCATACTAAAAATAATTGGACACAGGAACAAAAAACTGATTATTTTGCCTGCCATACAGTATTATGAGACATAACAATGCACCACAATTATTTTAATTACAGTGCTCTTTTTCTTTAAAAAAAAAGTGTAGGGGTCTTTGAAGTCCCAGAACAAATAGAAATGATCCCTGGCAATTTGCTATAGTAAAATTATTTGCTATAGTAAAAACTATTTGCTATAGCAAAACTATTTTACAAAGAAATGTGGAGTTGTGCTGTTAGTTTCTTTTAAAAAACCCTGATTGTACTTCTGTTATTTTAAATAATACTTAGCCAAAGTAGATTGAGGTAATAAAAGGTTTCCATTCGTATATATGGATATTTTTTCCTTATGATTAAGATTATATCATAAAATATTCAATAATTTATTAACATAGTGCAATTAGTGTATTATAGATTTAAAAACCACATTTATTCGTTTTGTAGTACCTCAGAGACTTTTTGTATTATGGAATCTTTAATAAGATGTCTATTTTGCTACACAAACTTCATTTGAAAGCTTTCTCAAAGTGCAGTACTTTATTTATTTATTCACTTAGTAATTCCGCAAATGTTTAGTAGAAGAAGGAAAAGCAATTTACCATCAGATAAGACTAATGAGGCTTTCAGGACAAGTTGTTTTGTCCTTTGAATTACATGAAAAATCTGTAAAACTGAATAACCAGAAGGAAATAAAAAAAGTATGAGTGTTATTTGTACAAACTTCAAAACTGGTACTTGATACAAAGAAGAAAAATATCTGATAATGGCAGAGATCCAGTATAAAGTTGAGATTGTGTGTGCTTGTGTGTATGTGTTAACTTTGTAACTGCATATAGTTGTTCATTTTATTCTCTTTTTCTTTGACATGCAGGTTAACATTCAGCCTTCAGAATGGCATCACTCCTTGTTGCTGCCTCATTCCTGGGCTGGATTTATGGAGAGAGCATACCATGCAATTATTCAAGTACGAGATAGTAGCATATACAGTATATCAACGGATATTCTTACGTTATCTTGTACAGTGGGGGTGAACGTTTTATGTAAATACATAAGTAAGCATGCCTGATGCATTCAGGGTTTTCACTTACAGGTAGTCCTCGACGTACGACCACAATTGAGCCCAAAGTGTATGCTGTTAAGTGAGAAATTTGTGAAGTGAGTTTTGCCCCATTTTATGACCTTTCTCACCACATTTGTTAAGTGAATTGCTGCAGTTCTTGCATTAGTAACATGGTTGTTAAGTGAATCTGGCTTCCCCATTGACTTTCCTGGTCAAAAGGTTGTAAAATACTGCAACCGTCGTAAATATGAAGCAGTTGTCAAGCGTCTGAATGTAAATCACATGATCACTGGGATGCGACAATGGTCATAAGTATGAAAAATGGCCATGAGTCACTTTTTTCAGTGTCATAACCTTGAATAGTTACTAAGCGAACTGTTGTAAGTTAAGGACTACCTGTACTTTGGGTTCTTGAGAGGTCTAAGTTTAACATTAGGGAAAAATGGGTATAAAATGACTCCTTAAGATATGAGTGTAAATGTCTATGACAGTGTTTCTCAATCTTACAACTTTAAAATATGTGGATTTCAACTCCAGAGTTCCCAAGTCAACTTTCTGGAAATTGAAGTCCACACATCTTAAAGTTGTCTAGGTTGAGAAACATGGTTTAAGATTTTTTTTTTAAATTCTGAAAATAAGATTTGAGGGCTTTCATAAAATGACCCATAGTCATGTATCACCCATATACCCTCCAAGTTTAAGATCTGATATATTTGGGACTGACTACCTTTTTACTTCTCTCAAAATAGTGTCATAAAAATCAAATATCCAATAGGGTAGGATTTCTGAAAGATATGTTCTGATATATATATATATATAAACTCAAGGAATGATTATATAAAGTCAAATATGTAAATAAGGTGGTGTTTATTATAACCGTACACCACACTCTGGATTTAAGATGAAGAAATAACACTAATTTTCAGTGTGTACATTTAATGAAAGGTATCCTGTTCCTGCCAACTCACCAAAGAACCTGCCAAAGAGATTCCCATTTCAAGGCTATAGGCTAGGGTTAAATCCACACTGATTTTTAAAAATTAAATCCTATTGATTTCAGTGGAATTTAAGATAACTAATACGAGACCCGAGTGCTGTGTAATAGGGTGATCTTCTATTACTTGCCCCAGCTCCTGCCTACCTAGCAGTTTGAAAGCATGCAAATGCAAGTAGATAAATAGGTACCACTTTGGTTGGAAGGCAACAGTATTCTGTGTGCCTCCATGTATAGTCATGCTGGCCACATGACCACAGAAATGTTGGATATTCAGACAACGCTGGCTTTCTCAGCTAAGAAACAGAGATGAGCCTTGCCCCGTAGAGACGGAAGTGACTGGACAGGGGAAACCTTTACCTTTACCTAATAAAGGGGTGTATCCAACATTGAATGTGAGTAGATGGAATATCAGTAATAGAACAGATTTTTAGTGTTATGTACTTAGATGCTTTTGGGAGATCTGGACCAAATTTGCTTCATTTACTGTGTAATGCTGAGGAAGAACAAGAGGAAGTAAATGAAGTATTATGTGACACTGAATAGAATTCTGTGTCTATTAGGAATATAGAATAATTTCAATGAATTTTACTAGTACATTTGGTCTTCATAGCACTGTAAAAAGTTCACTAACATCCAACTTGCTAATTCTAGGATTTAAAAAAAATGTTTATTGTTATTTTTTAAAGAAATAACTTATATCATGGAAATTTCCTGCTTTCTAAAATCCTGCATCATAGTTATGTACATATTCGAGAACCAGAATAAAGTGATGGGCATTTTTTTTTTAAATGGCTTTTCAGAAATCTAAAATTAGGAAAAGTTGCATATAAAAATGTTGCCTTATAAATCTAATCTGTTTTTAACACATCTTTTAAAATATCTTTGAATTTGTTTTTAAAAAAATCTGTACAAAACAATATTGCAGTACTACAGTAATGTGCACAGATGCATAATTGCAATTTGTAAAATTGAAAGAATTTTACAGTTTAATTGTACCTTTTTAAAAAGTGTAGGAGTGTTATAAATTGAAATCATAATCTATAGAACATTTACAGTACTGTACTAAGAGAACATTGTGGGGTTTTTTTAATGGCCTCTTTTGGATTTTTTCTAACATTTATTTATTTTATTAAGATCAACATTGCAACATAGAATCTACACTTTTAGTTCTAACCTAATTCTTTTCTCACACTAATTTGAGGTTGTTAAACTTGAGTGAGCACAATTCATTTAATTCTTTTTGAATCTGTGTTTAACTTTTCACTTAACTAGAGCTGAATGAACAAAGCTATCTATTAGGTTGTGGTAGTTCAGCCATGAACTACCAGAACCTAATAGCTGTTAAATTTGTATGTGTGTGTGTTGCTGCCTGTGTATGTGTAAGTGTGTATAAAAGATTAGGGTAACCTCTATGCATATCATTAGCATGAAGAAATAATTGCCAATCTCAATTAATGAAGGAACGTTTGCTTCATATACATAACTTTGTGAAACATTCTATCATTATTATTTATCCACGTTACTAAAAATTATGTTTTTGTTTATATAATTATAATATTTATATAATATTTATATAATTATATTTTGAACCTATCAGAAAAACGTCACAAATAACTGGGAAAGATACTTATTTTAGTATACTTTCTCACAAAGATTCAATATTGCATATAATTTTTTCTAATCTTTAGATCACAGCAGAATTGACAGAGTATTCCAAGAAATAGTCTCTTTCCATTTCCCTACAATTAGGAAATTTACAAATTTTCAGCTAAATATTAAAATCGCATCTCCTGGATATTTATTGTGATCGATATCAGCAAGATATTTAAGCTTGTTTAGTAATAAAGGATCAAGCAACTTTCCGCAAATTGTAGCATCAAAGCGTACTGAACTGTCTGAATTTACATTTTTTTTAGCGAACTTTCCAAAAAGTGGCAATCATTAATGATAGTAATGAGAATATATGGGGCTCTTGAAGAGATGCATCTTCATTCTTCAAGCCTAAAATTTCAGATTCCATCACTTAACACATAGCTTACTACACAGAAAAGATTCATAAAAGGGCATTTGGATTTAACTCTGGAATAGTGCTCAGGCAAAAGGTTACCTGTTATGTAAGTGTTCCTTGCAGAAATCACTGTGTTACTACCTATGTAAGTACCCCTGCTGATTTTTGTCATGATTATACAGGGGAGGCAAGCTGAATTGGAGATGCAATTAAAGCATGGAAAAGAGGAACTAGAGCAAGTGCAATACAAGCAATTTGCAGCCTGGCTCTGGTAAGTCAATGACTATCTATTCCTTGTCACCTAGAACAGTAGTGGGGTATTGTGGAAAGAAACAAGTAGTATATAATTTGAAGAATTCAAAGTTGTAAGTTTTACTAACATTAAAAGTGTTAACGATAAAAAAGCAGATACGGCCTTTCAGAGAAATGACAAATACCAAGCGTAATCACAAAGAATTGTTTTTGCACCTTTTCTGTATGAAGAACGTCTGAAGAATTTTGATGACAGAATTGGCAGCACGTCCCTAAACAAGTTGCTTACGTCGTTCTGAAATTCCTTTCTGAGCGTTTAGTAATTTGATGCATATAGGAAATGTGCTTAGCATTTAAATGCATGACTTTGTTGTAATATCAGTGACCATACTTCAGTTTCTTATGTTCAGTATATCTGAATGTATGGATTCAGTGTGAAAATATGCCTGGTTGTGATTGCAATATAGAAATATATGTATATTAAATACATAAATTTAACATTTATCCAACATTATTAGGCTGTTTCCTTCCCACATAGCAATCTAAATGTTGCTAAAAACATAACCCAATACATCATATTTTCAAGGTAATGTCAACTGTGCCTCTAAACGTGAAAAAGAACAAAACTAGACATTCAGTTGTGAAGTGGAAAATTGTGTGTAATGCAAGATTTTTTGGCTCAAATTTTGGAATTTGAAGTTTATCTTAATAGTAAAGGCAGTTATCTAGTCTCAAGGAAGACCACACCTCACTGTTGAACTGTGGGTTTAATCACACTAGCGATAGATGAAGAAGTTTTGATTATGATGAACTTTCTTATAATATTCTTATGTCCCTGTACAAAAACTAAATTAAAAAACATTAATCTGTCTCTATGCAGAGACAAAGCAGAAGATAATTAAGATAAACATTTGCTTGCTAGTGAGAATTGGTTTATGTTTATAATGGCACATTATGTGAGGAACATTTTAATAAATAAAGTTTCTTTGCTTAACATAATGCAAGAATGTAGCCTCTTTGGCTACTCAACTAGATATGGTCAAAAGAATATTTATTATTTTGTACTGATATAGAATTGTGATAAGATAATCTGAAGTGAAACAGTGAGAGAGGCTGCTTAGGACTCCACATGTCAACTATGTCCTTATTCTGAAAAATCCATCAATGCTTCAACAGATCAACCGGTTCTAGTGACTGAAATATTCAGAACGGCCAAGAAATCTGCAAACAATGCATAAAATAGGTTTCCCTATCACTGCAAAGGTTATAAAATCTCTATCTACTGTTTTCATTCTGTTCAATAAATACTTTAGAAATCCCTATTGATTTGTCTTTGGTAGATCACTGCCTCTTCTAGAAAACTACATTTATCACCTCAGTATTTCAGCAACCCTGTATGCAGTTCAGCAATAGAATTTCAGTTGATGCACACAATCGAGTACACATCCATTTCTTAGAGATTGCCTCAAATTGGGGGATGATTTTACAACCAATTACGGTTCTTCCATCTCTAATCTTCCCCATATTTTGCCTGCTACCCAACTCAGACCTTTTAGGATACTCACTGATAGATACTCCACCACCCCTATGCACACACAGTTAAAACTGTCTAATTCCACAGCATACTCTTTACTTTGTTTCTGTCTTTTAACAGGGTTAGAGATATGCTAACTGATGCAGTCAAAGGAGCTTCCAAGTAAGATCTTTGCTTCTTCATAAATGCAGGCTGTGATATTATTACTGTTGTTGTTGTCATTGTGGGAGGATCTTTAAACAAATATTATTATATCCCTCTCATGAGAAGCTTTCCTTAAGAAGCACTATCTGACCATAGGTTGTTTAAAAGAAAATCTTACTAAAAAAACACTATCTCATCATATAGGATGAATAGCTACCAAACAAAGTTGCTTTCATAGATATTGACTCACTCTCTCACACACAAATTAATATTTTTGTTCTTTTCGCTAACTAAAGAAATTTCTCTGTTATCTTTATTATGGGTATTAACATAACAGTTACAAAAAATTAATGGAGACATACTAAATACCTTTGGTTCAATTAGTGAATAGGGTCTTTTTAAAAAGCAACCATGATTAGCCTAATCTGGATCAGGACCATGGTGTTGTTGTTTTTTTAGTGAAGCCTGGTCCTTTCATCCATCATCTCTGAATACTGATACTGGAAGCCGTTTCTAGGGGATGTATGCAAACAAGTTCAACATTTTTTTTAAATGGTTTAACTCGTAATTTAATCCTTTCCTCCAAAACCCATACATATTTAAAGTTCTATTGTAGTTCATGGAGAGTATATTAAATGACAAGCAAACCTTCCTGACGTGAAATCTTTTAGGTATGCTAGACCTACTACTTTCAAAATTCAAACAGTATATATGCAGGTGGTAATCCTAAAATGTCTAGATTTTAAAACATTTTAGAAGATACCAGATTATTGAAAAGGGCTTACTTTTCATTCCATTTCTCTAACCTCATTCTCCTTCCTTTATTTCCCCCCCCTTTATTTCATTGACAACTGATACATGATTTTTCAACAGAGAAAGCCCAGTAGTTAAAGGGAATTGTCTTCTAGCACTAACAGGACTGGCAGTTGCTGTTGCAAAGCATGAAAAAGAACTTTCTTCAGACATTGAAGAACAATTTGATGTGAGTTAAAATGGACTTGATTGCTTTAACTGTAAAACAAATACTGTATCTGTAAACATTGATAACTGGCCATGATGTTCTTACTGTGCTATTTCTAGTATAAGGCGCAATAAGGCACACGAGTTTTAAATTCAGTTGTTTAAATTATCACTGGAAACATGAATAGTTCATGACCATGAGAATAAAAAAACAATGATTAAAAAAATCTATATAAATTGCTTATTTAAAATTGCATCCCTATATCCGTTCGACCACAATGAAAATTACTTCTTACAGTAATAAAATTAGAATTGTACTCCAATTCTTTTTGAACAATATCTTTTGTATGTGTATAATAACCAGATTTTTAATATATATATTAATTATATTAATATATAATTGCCGCCAAGATACTCTCAATCTTACATGGGAAAAGACCCGAATACGCCAAGACTTGCATATATATATATGATGAGATAATTTTCATTGTTTTTGTTCTCTGCAGACTGAGCCTGACTTTCTTCCGACAAAACACTGGCTTTCCATGGTGATTGATACCCTCCTTAGCATTGTAGACAGTCACTATTGTCCCAAGGGTCGAATCTTTCCTTGGTTTTATCAGGTAGGTCAAAGCAGATTTTACTAAGAATCATTATTACAACTGTACTTTATTGTACTGGGGAAAGAAATCGATTTGGATTTTACTTTGTTCGTTTTGTCTTTTAGAATGGCCTTACATTTGAAATAATACAGTACATGGACTCTATTCTCATTCTCTAACCATAAATATGCCTTCAGTGTAGGTCTATCTGTCGGCATCAAAAAGCAATCAAAAATCAGCTGAATCCTGGTAAAACCAAGTGTGCACCTACAGCCTCAGGATATCTTTAGTTTTTTTTATGGGATTGCACTTTTCCAGTCAGAATCTGTATGAAACCTGGCCATCCTCCTGGACTCAAAACTCCCCGTTTAAAGAGCAAGTGATGGTCATGGCTGGGAGAGCTTTTGCACAATGCACAACTTCAGATTGTGCACCAGTTGTGCCCTTTCCTAGTTTGTGATGCCATGCATTTAGTCACTCATGTCCTGGTCGTCTTGTGCTTGGATTGCTGCAATGCACTCTACGTGAGACTACCCTTGGAACAGCACTTGGGAGCTACAACTGGTACAAAATGCAGCAGCATAAGCAGTCTTAGGGGATCTGAGGTGACCTATGTTAAATCATCGTTGTGCAAACTGCACTGTTTGCCCCTTTGATTCCAGGTGCAACTGCAGGTGTTGTCATCTTTAAAGCCCTAGATCAGGGGTGTCAAACTCATGGCGTCACGTCATCACATGATGTATTGGGACTTTTTAAAAATGGGCGGGGCCAGGGTCAGCACATGACGCATCTGGCCTGCGGGCCGCAAGTTTGACACCCTTGCCCTAGATGACATAGGTCCAGGTTACCTGAGCAACTGTCTCAACCCAATGGGATTGCCTCCCCCCACTTGCTCTGGCAGAAGTCCCATTCTCCAGAACCCATTGGCCAAGGAATTGCAGATGGCAGGGTCCAGGAGAAGGTTCTTTTTTTCTGCCCTTGGGAATATGTCCTCAAGTTGACATCTGCCCCCAACTTCATGACCTTCTGAAAGAGTCTGAAAACCTGGCTTTGCCAACTGGCATGGGGTCGGAATGGGGACATACCATTTTAAAGGTGGCTAGTAGAGTAGTACAAGAACTCACATCAACCTTATCTATGCATTGAGTTTTTACCCGTTTTAATATTAATTTTAACATTTTAGCTTTTAATTTCTAATGCAATGTTGTAATCTTATAATTGCTCTACTCTGTTATTTATGGTTATGTAAGCTACCCAGAGTTTATTGGTAGAGAGATGGGTGGCATAAAAATTTAAATAAGATTTGGGTAGCTTACATACCATAAATAACAGAATAAAGCAATTATATAATTATATAACCTTATTTTAAGCTTTACCCTACCAAAAAACATCAGGCCTGAAATCTTCTCAAAATCCTACCATAATCAACTTTTGTCATATTATCATCTCAGTTCCATGCTGACTTTGACCATTATCTTCTAATCTGTGGCCTCCTGACCACTGAAAGATGGTCCGTCTTTGTCATAGATAGTGGCTACCGATTCGTAACTGCTGAAGAAAATAAAAGATGAAAAGGTTGTATATCATTTTGGTCAATTATAGACAGAAGAGGCATCGCTTTTTGGGGAGCATAAGCACAGCGCAGCTTGAAAATGATGTTTTTAGTGAAGTAAGGAGGAGTCTTGAATGAATGGGATGAGCAGAATAGCGTTAGGGAGGTTCAAAATGATTGATAACAAAGCTTGAACAGCATGCAGTCTTTCAACTTTGTAAGTTAGAGCACTCTGAGGAAAAAAATATACATGGCTGGCAACATTGAAATTATCACTCTAAAAATGGTATTTCTATGTTAATCTCCACCCCTTTCTTTGGAATCTTGGATATCACTTCTTCCATACTGTGAAAGAGACTATCTTGTTACAAAAGGCTGCACTCAAGGGGATGACGTAAAAGTGTTACGGCAATTTCATTGTGTGTGTGTGTGTGTGTGTGTGTGTGTGTGTGTGTGTGTGTGTGTGTGTGTGTGTGTGTGTGAGAGAGAGA
>JANHFT010005634.1:315255-325368 GCA_032467955.1 Pseudoxenodon macrops
CAAGCCTCCCAAACCCTCTGTGCATCCCGTTTTTTTGCGAAAAACGGGCCCATTTTTCATAAAAATGGGACGTAGGGGCGGGGCTTCAGGAAGCCAAAATTGCTGTATTCAGTGTATAAGACGCACCAACATTTCCACCCTCTGTTGGGGGGAAAAAGGGTGCGTCTTACACTCTGAAAAATACGGTAAGTTAGAACCCACCCCTGTGTAGTACCCAATCCTGCCAATGCATTACAGATACGTCCTCTGGTGTATTTGTTAGGAAATAAAACAACTTACCCCCAAATAACACTGCCATGTACATTTTCAGTACGTAGGGAAAGTAAATAGTTCGATCAAATGGAAAGAGTATTTGGATGGAGTAAGTGCCCGAGGTTTCAAAGTGAGGCAATGATTCATATATGGCGAATGCTGGGGGACAAAAAGAAGAAAAATCAACCAAGTGAAAAATTCCAAGTACGTAAAAAATGTCTCATTTCTGCATAATACATTTAATTCATAGGAATATAGGTTAGGCCCAGGTTTCAAGCAGGACTAGAGATTCACAAATCGAAGTTTCCATTATAGAACAGGAGTGGCTAATATCCAGATTAGATTGGATCCCAATTTTCCTCAGTTTATACAGTATAGCCAATAGCTGGGAGCTGTGGTTCAGTACACCTGGAAGATCTTTACAGCTTCGGACTTTCCTTTCACCACCAGATACATCTGCAGTTGAGCGTCCTTTTGGCTTTGGCCCAATCGCTTCACTCTTTCTGGTGCTACTAGTATTAACCCTCTGCTCTTTCCCAGTAGCATATTGGACACCTCCCAACCTGAGGGGCTCATTTTCCAGCGTCATATCTTTTTGCTTTTTGGGGTCACTGAAGCAGTCAGCGTGAGCTTAAATGGACTCCAGAGGATGGTAGAAAACAGGAAGGCCTGGAGTAACATTGTCCATGGGGTCGCGATGGGTCGAACACGACTTCGCAACTAACAACATCAACAACAACACCTGGAAGAGGACAAGTGCTTTCTTCTGCCCCAGGGATGTCCAACCTTGACAACTTTAAGACTTGTGGACTTCAACTCCCAGAATTCCCCAGCCACCATGAAGTTAAAGTTTACAGGTCTTAAAGTTGGCAAGGCTGGATGCTCATTTTCTACTCTAAAGAACTAAACTTGATTGAAGGAGTATTCCTGTGAGATACACACACACACACACCTCATGTTGTTTCAGAGAAATCATTTTTCCAAGAGGTAGCATCACCGGAAAAAAAGTTACTAACTTTTGGAACAATTGTTGCTGAATAATATTTGCCTTACAAAGTATGTGACTCCTTATTGGAAATATTTTCTTATGGAGAGACATCATATTTTATCTTACTGCAAATTCTACAAATACATTCTATAAGCCTATAAACTCCTCAACTTATGACCACAATTGAGCCCATAATTTATGTTGCTAAGCGAAACACTGGTTAAGTGAGTTTTGCCCCATTTTAGGACCTTTCTTGCCACAGTTGTTAAGTGAATCACTGCATTTGTTAAGTTAGCGACACAGTTGTTATGTGAATCTGGCTTCTCCATTGACTTTGCTTGTCAGGAGGCCACAAAAGGATGACCTTGGGACACTGCAATTTGCCATAAATATGAGTCAGGTGCCAAGCTTCTGATTATGTGACCAACGGGATGCTGCAAAGGTTGTAAGTGTGAAAAATGGTCATAAGTCAGTGCCTTTTTTCAGTGCCTTTGTTACTTTGAACAGTCACGAAATGAACTGTTGTAAGTCGAATGATCCAACGAAACCTATTTAGGTATATACAGGCAGGCTTTGTTTAACAACCATTTGTTAAGCAACTATTTCAAGTTAACAGTAGCATTGAATGAATGGTAGCACCTTGGTGGTCATGTGGGTGCCGGGCAGCCCATCCACATTTACAAACAACCACAGCATGTGCTTCAAACTCTCTCCGTACATATCTTCCCTCCCCCATCTCTGCCCTTTTGGGCGTCTTGCACTGTACTGTCACCTACTTCTGCCACCCTCAGCTGACTTTCACCATCATCTTCCTCCCGCTATTGAGGTGCACCTGTCCGAGGCACCAGCTGACTCTTCACAAGTTTGCACCAAGGGCCAGCAGCTGCCTCAGCTATGAATGCGTCATTAGCCACAGGAGGAAAAAGATGGCCAAGAGTGGAGTGCAGGGTGACCAAAAGGACAGAGATGGGCGCCTCCATAGGCGTGGCGGATGTTGAATGGAGGCAAGTACAGCAGGGCAGGGGAAAAGCATGAGGTTCTCACTTAACAACAACATGGTCCTCACCTAACAGCCACTGCCAGAACTGCCATGCGTTCACATAATGTTTCCCCTAATGATCGTTCTGCTTAGTGATGGAAATTCTGTCCTCAATTAGGGTCATTAAGCAAGGACTACCTGGGCAGAATTGCAATCTCAGGAATTATAGCCTCTTCCTCCACTTACCTTGAGCCAAAACAGAGAGAGGATAGAAAGGAATCCACAGCGAATGGTAGAGCCAAGCTAGTCCTTGAAAGTATATCCCCGTCTCCAATAATATGCAGTATGTGTACCTAGAAGGAAAAACAAGGCATGCTATCAAATAAATGGTATCATTGTTTTGATTAGTACTGGTTGCTTATGGGGCAGAAGAATCTCATGCAGCCTTCATAACCCAGGTTCCCTGCAGTTGCGTTATAACTCTCATTGTTCCAACTCAGAAGATTGCTACTGGAAATGATTATATTTGAATCCTCTTAAATCAAGAGGATTGATTGGCTGATTGATTGATGTGTTTGATTTCTAACAACCCCCCCATCTCAACAAGGAATCCTGGGTGGCGTACTTCATAAGACATAAAAACAATGAAAACTATTAGAACAATTAAAACACTACAAAATAAATATGTGTATTTGGCACCAAAGAAAGCTGCTACCATGGATGTTAATGCAACCAAGAAACAGAGCGCATTGCACACTCGAGGTCCCAAGCTCAGGAATGCAACCCTATCTTCACAACCTTATGAAAGGCCAACAGGGTTGGGACTCATCTGGATATCAAAGGAAGAATATTCCAGAGGACCTACAACAGAGAAAGTCCTGGTCCTCTCCAGATGACATTCCTTGAGAAGATGGAACCTGCAGCATCCCCAACCTACCCGACCGAATTGAAAACAGACCGAAAGGTAAAAACAGATTTGGGAAGGTTGATTTGATTGGCCAACTCTTTTAACATTTGCTAGGTTTCATAGAAATCAGAATTAATCAGCAGTAACCTTCTGGGTTTTTTTTTTATTGGCTCCAATAAATTGCAGGAAACTCGGGAAACTAGTTTGCTTACATTTTTGCTCACTGAATCATGCAATGTTTTTGTGTTGCCTCAATTCTCAGGAATCAACTGAGTCCAAAACAAATGATTTAATTAATAATGTGTTTGCAGTATTCAGATAATCTGGGTATTCCGATATTATCAAAATCTTGGATTCTAATATTCCGGTTATTGCTTTTTATTGATAATGTATGTAATCTATACCTTAAAAGGTTGAATGATTTGGTAAAGAGAACTCAGAGCTATGTTGCAAAGGAAGCCTCTCAGATAATAACAGTGAATTCCATAGAGGGAAGATAAAGATAGGAAATGTCTTGGCTGCGTTTCTAGAGGAGTGGCATTAAATTCTCACCTGATGACATCAATGCAACTCCAAAGGAAAAATAAGACACACACAATGCCTTTCCCTTGAACTTCTTCTTGACTTGCTATTGCAACAAATAAGATGACAATTCTTTCTGTGATCTGGAAAAAGTAAAATAGTTTATTTCTTACTTTGTTCTCTTAAGGGGCCACAGGAGATACTATTTTCAATTATGGTAAAGGTTGCATCGTAGAAGACAAGTGGCCTGTAGTTATGTGACATAAGCCCTTCAGTCAATTAAGTTATTTACTCACTCTAATTTTCTGGGTTTGACATATCAGCAGAGAGGCAGAATCCACATACTACATTAAACTAAAAGATGTTTGTCTAATCAGAGTATTATGTAAACACAGCTGCAGCAGTGCAGCATTGGATGCACTAAACACTAAGACAACAAAATACACTTTTTCACTATTTTAGTTTTGACATTAAATGCTTCTGCTATCTTAACTTAGGAAACACAATACTGTAGTTTGCAAAATAGATTATTATCCATTAATAAGTGGTATTATTTGCCCACTCACTAAATTTCCAAACAATGCAGTTGCCATTGAAAAAAAATGGGTAGCGGGCTTGCAGAACCTTGAGCATATAAATACAGTGTGAAGATGACCTTATTCTATGCAAACCAGAATTAAGTTTAGCTACAGATTAGAACTGGGGCTAAACACAAGTTCTTTAGTTAAGCATCTGCAGGGAATCCTTGTTTTAATTGCTTGGTTTAGCAACTTTTCGCAGTTAAGATAGCGGTGAAAAAGTAACTTTGCAACCAGTCCTCACGTTTATGACCGTTACAAGTCTATAGAGGAAAGATGAAATAAGATCATGGTATTTCACTTAGCAACCACTGCACTGGAATAAGTAAGCATTACCAAGGGCAGGAGAGTGAAGAAAAGGAAAGCACAGTTGAGGACATGTGATTTCTCAGTTAGTTTCATTTAATGTCAGTTGCTGGTCCCAATTGCAAACAAGGACTACCTGTAGATAATTTTTTGAAATTGCGCATTTTCATATTCATTGTGTCGGTTTTCGTTTATTAAAAAGACTGACGTTTGAAATCCAAATTCCACATCCTGTTTTCTATCATCAGATGCCAGAAACTGAAAACTTGTGCCACTATTTTATAAAATGTGTGCAAAGATGCCTTCTTTGTCATTTGTACTATTGTTCTTGAATTCCCTCTACCTTTACACCCTATTTCCCAAATTTTTAAGCAGACATTCAAGTTTCTGAGATGCTACTTTGCGGCTTAGTCAGTGCAACAGAAGAGACTGGATCAATTAATAGCCCACAATTAAAATAACAATTACAAATATACAGTGTGCTTCAAATCCCAACTTGGTTAGGAAATTCTGTTCACATTCTGTTCTAGCAAGAAAGATTTTCACCTCTAACCTTCCCATCTCCCCACCCCCATGAAAAATGCAATTTATTCAATGTGTGTCATGTCCAGACACAATTCTAATCTGATTAACCTACAAAGATCGCATTTTTAAAAGGGGTGATGGCAGACACCAAGAATGCAGGTTACAGTTCACCTTCATTTATGGAAAGTCACAGAGAGACTTTAGATCAGTCAGTATGTTAATATCCTAATTAACGCCACAAACCTGTGGAGGAAAAAAAACTGGAATTGGGAATATGATATATCCTGTCTTGAATTACTGAACAAAATGTTCAGTGTTATAATTCCTGCTTGCTGACCGCTGGTTCAGTGACTCTTAGAAGTTATAATAGCACCGAATGAGTGATACTCATTCATTACATACTCCGATCATATACTCAGTTTATGCAAGAAAACCGCACAAACCTATTATAAACAATGGCACTGCACAGTCACCAAAATGATTCACTGGAACATCTGTTAAAACAAACATTTGCCAACATTGAAACAGTGGTGAGAATATATCGTTGAAAAAAGTAGTAAAAAATGAGCAGGTTAAAATAGTGTGAGATTTTGAATATAAACGGATACGGTCTTGGCTCAGAACACACAAGATTTGAAACTGCGATTGAAAAAATGAAAGTGGGTAATTGATGTGGCAATACTGAGGGATGGTAGAATAGAAGGCAAAGAATTGGAGAAGATCACAAAGTATCACGATCTGAAAATCAAAGATGATTGAAAGATTATGGCATAAATCAGTCATGGTGGTACCAGTGCCATACCAAAAAGTCTTAAACAGTCCTTAGAAAATCTACATATTAACAAAATTTGTCAATTACGAAAGACCACACTGTCCAGCTCCACACATAAGGACTGGAAAAATAATGAATCGTGTCCTTCATCCATGTAGGAACATTGACAGACTCTGCATGCCAAGAAACATAGGTGAGAATGGAATGTTGCAAGTACACCAAACAATTGAAAAAGAAAAAAAGGGGGGGGCATTAGAAGAATATCTGAAGGACATTGAAGAAAACGCACGGAGGCTAGTATCCTAGGAAGGCTTAGCGAGTACTGGAGAGACTGAACTGTCCTACATGAAAGACCAAATGAAAAACAGGAAAGAGACATAGCAAGGCAAAGTATTACATGGCCGGTATATAAAAAAATAGCAGTCAAAGCATATAGTCTGACAATGACTAAGAGCTGGAAAATTGAAGAAAGAGGCAGAGGGTCTAATCCTGACTGCACAAGATCAAGCCTTAAGAACCAAATGCTCCAAAGCCAAAACTGAAAAGACAGCAACAGACAGCAAATGCCACCTCTGAAAAGAAGCTGAAGAAAGGGGACCACCTAGTGATATTCAGAGGTGATATTCAGCTGGTTCGGACCGGTTCACCTGAACCGGTAGCGGAAATCGCGGGTGGACCCATCCACCACTCTGGCACTATGCCATCCTATTTAGGCACATTTTTGAGGCTGGGTGCATGCGCGGAAGGTGCGTGTGTGAGCAAAGTCCATGTGCAGGAGGCAGGTACACGCATGAACCAGGCGCATGCACGTATGAAGCTAGCATGTGTGCATGGGGCGAACCAGTAGTAACATAATGTGAAATCCACCTCTGACCTAGTTGTAGTTGATGCAAGAAGTTCACATGGTCTGATTACAAACAACAGCATGACAAAATAGCAACAATGGCACGTTGACATAGCTGCAAGATGTACCATTTGCCAGCAAGCAAGAACTGGCGAGACCACAAAATAAACAAAGTCACCGAAAATGAAATAAAAATGCTGAATCCTGTGTAAACATGTGGCTGACTGTGTAACCAACCACTACATCATAATAATATCTTACACACATTCCTTTTTGTACAGGGATAGCATTAGCTTATCCAAATAAAGCCAGTTTTTATCTTTAAGCACATTTGCCTTAAGCAGCCGATCCTAAATCCAGGAAGAAATATCAAAGAATTGGACTCCCTAACTAGTTTTCCACCCTCACCCACAAAGGAGAAACCATAGCTCAGCAGCAGCAAATGTCAAAATAAATTGAAACTGCTGAACTAGTCAGTTCTTATTTATGGAGGGAGAAAAACATCCTGTTCTTTATATCAGGTGTGAAATGACTTGTGCCATCATGAGAATTAAATTATATTCCAAGAATCTGGAAATTGTATGCAAAAAGCTATGGATTTATTTTGCCTTGACTATTGCAAAAGAAAATAAAAATGCTCATAGGAAGGACACATGTATATACCAGACTCTTAAAAGGTTGGCCAAATCAAAGTTATCAATTCTCAACCTCTGAATCATCTTTGTATTCTGGAGGCACATTTAGATAAAATGATATCATATGATCTCATTTTAATTTGCTGTTTAAAAATGGATTTTAATGATTTGTATAAACATGTTTTTCTTCTTTTTGATATGGTCAAAAAGTAGTTTATTTCAGTTTATCTAAAGATCAGTTAGGAAGAAGCAGAGGAAAAGTTTGAACTAGAAATGATTGGATATCGGTACTATACATCTGTTGCCTATTCAATACGGTGACAGTTTGGTATTTTTATATTGCCTAAATATTGTCACCATATAGAATACTAGAAAACATGAAAATGATACACTTGCAAGATGGAGTTTATAGACTGAGCCCAAATGTACTACTAATAGGTATTTAAATTCAAAATAAATGGCGGGCATTGCCTTGCCTATCCCAGTAGTAGAGGATGGTTTGTTCAGTTTTAATGAGAAAAAATTATGCAGAGAATGTATTGACGATGGAAAGTGGCAAATAAAATTTGCTAAAACCTTCTGATTGTCCTCTGATCGTATTTATCATCTACAGTATATTAAATTTTCTTCCAAAACTCTGATCCACTGTGAACTGAGCACTTTTATTACCCATGTTTTTAATTGGGAACATTAAAATTGTATCCACAATTCAGACTTAAAACAAATCCATGTTCATGTTAAGCTCTCTATTACTATGAGTTCTAGTAAAAAGGGGTTGTGTGTGGGGATATAGGCAGAGAAAAATATTTGTCCAAAGTAAATCTCATAGAATTCAACAACCATGTTCTCCAGGTAAATAATTGAAAATTTATTATTTCCTACCTATGTAGTGAATAGGTCATCCCACAATGCATCTTTCTAGTGTAACTTAAGTAGATATCCATAAGATTGTATTGTCAATCTCACTAAATGTAGTGTGTGTTGGGAGTAAGCACCTTCTGACTGAGCATTATTTTTATTATGGTCATTCTTTATACCCAGGGCATAATCAGAAGCCTAGGCTGAAATGTAAGCTGACAATCTTCCCACTAAAGAAAAACAGCATATTCTAACATTATTTTTAAAAGGTCATTGTGGCATATTGATTATACTATCGTTCTTACTTATTCTACAAATTCATTTTCTCAATTTCAAATTCTGTTGAAGAAATGCAAAAAAAACTATCTACATTGTAGTTAATTTGTTTCTCTCCCTTTCCTTTCAAGTCACTAGTTAACTAGTTTTTCTAAAAAATAAAATAAAATAAACCCCCAAAATCTTTCCAAATTCTGTTTATTGGCTTACGCCCTTTTTCCTTTTGCATGGGTCTTTTGAGATTCAAAATCGACTGTTTTGCAAAACAACCATTTTCTGAATGGTTGACTTGATTTGGGCAGAGGTGGTAACCTGTGGCCTCTAGGACCAGGTGTATCCCTTAACTTAATCTATTAAAAGGAACTATAACCTCTGGGCAGCCAGATGCTTGAAAAATGCATAAAAGGAAAACAGCCATAAAAACAGTGTTAGATCCATTATTTTTCATTCATTTTTGCTCAGATAATGGTTATTGGAATGGATATATTATGTGTTCCTTTCTGGTAGGTTTTGATAACTGTAATTAAACAGTGTGTTATTTTGCCAGGACTTTCAGGATAATTTGAAAGTATACACAAAAACCAGTGGTTTATTGTAGCAGTGGCCAAAGTCTTTGTACAAAGCCATTATACAGGTAGTCCTTAACTTACGACCACAATTGAGCCCAAAATGTATGTTGCTAACCGAGACATTTGTTAAGCGAGTTTTGTCCTACAGTATGTTATGACTTTTCTTGCCACATTTGTTAAGTGAATCATTGCAGACTGATTCATTTGGCTCTAGTATGATAGTGTGACCGTAAGCCACATATAAATTTAATACATAAATAAATAAAGATGCTGGGTGTAAGGTTGGCAAGAACAAGATTTATTCTTGACAACACTACTCATTCAGTAGTTGGGTACAATGAGAACTAGATTCCAGGAACATCTGGAGGAAGTAAACTCCCTGAACTCCCTGAACCAAGAACAAGAGCTAAAAGATGTGTAACCAGCAATTCATATGCAACTAGTATTTACCATATTTTTCAGACTACCGTACAAGATACTCCGAACTGTAAGACGCACCTAGCTTTTGGGGAGGAAAACAAGAAAAAAAATCTGCCTCTGCCTCCCAGAAATTTAGCTCCTTGCCGCAAACAGCAAACAGTCTGATCAGCTTCAGCACAGCCTGATTTAGCATGAACAGCTGATTAGGGGTTCGATCGGCCTCCCGGAATATCGCCTATCAGCTGTTCCAGGCTGCAGGGATCGCTACTGCCATCTATCACTGCCTCCACACGCCCCATTTTCGGCCTCCACGCCCATTTTTTGCATATCCTCACCACCTGAAACAGGCTGAAAACGGGGCACATGGAGACCAAAAACAGGATACACAGAGGCCGAAAATGGGGGACACAGAGGCAGCGATAGGCGGTGGCGATCCCTGCAGCCTGGAACAGCTGATAGGCAGTATTCCAGGTGGCAGATCCAACCGCCATTCAGCTGCTAGTGCTAAATCGAGCTGTCCTGAAGATGACCAGGCTGTTTGCTGCAAGTTTTATTTATTTATTTATTTATTTGTTTCTTTATTTATGCGTGTATAAGATTACAGTCAAAGAATAAACATGATTGTGAATATATAATATGTACAAGCATGGTTATGAGTACATGATATTTTACGAATACATGG
>JANHFT010005636.1:0-14296 GCA_032467955.1 Pseudoxenodon macrops
ACTTTCTGCCATTAGAGTGGTATCATCTGCATATCTGAGGTTGTTGATATTTCTCCCGGCAATCTTAATTCCAATTTTTGATTCATCTAGCTCCTCCTTTATCATGATGTGCTCTCCATATAAGTTAAATAGGCAAGGTGACAGTATACAGCCTTGCCGGACCCCTTTCCCAATTTTGAACCAATCAGTGTTTCCATGTCCAGTTCTCAGTTGCTTCTTGACCCGCATATAGGTTTCTCAAGAGAGAAATAAGATGGTCTGGTACTCCCATCTCTTTAAGAACTTGCCACAATTTGTTGTAATTCACACAATCACACAATCCTGGCTATCTAGACTATTTTCAGGAATATTCTCTGTCTACTAAATGCAAAAATATAAACCCTTTTACTGTCTTGTTTCTTCAAAGTGCAATTATCGTTTCCATATAGTATTACAAGGGAAACAATTGCCTGCATGATTCTGACCTGTGTAGGTATGAATACATCAAGGCATGTGAATATTTTTTTTCAAAGGCCTTCACAGCAAGTCTATCAAATAATAGTCTATAATGCAGATAATCTTAATTCCATTTTTTCAGGTCCTTGACCTTTGTTATTTAGAGCTTGCAGATTATTTGCATTTTCAACTATCAGATTAGTATCTTCAGTAGAGTGCAGTTTATTCATGTTCCTTCTTCCAGTTTGAAAATTATCTTTTTTCCAGCTTAGTTCCTTATATTCCGAATATAGGTTTAATAAATAAGAGGATAGTATATGACTTATCTCACTCCTTTGCCAATGTGGAAGCAGTTTGTTTTGCCATGTACTATTCTTAATCATTATGATTATATTTTTTATATTTGTAAATTGCCCAGAGTTACCTTAAAATAAGATGGGCAGCCTACAAATTTTATCAAAAAATAAATGAAGCTTCATTTCTGTTGATAGATTTAGAGTGAGTAAAATGAATTTCTAAGCACATTCCACAGTTTGACATTATAAAACACAATCAAAGGCCTTTTTATAGTGAATGAAGCACATAAATCAATGACTTCTTTTTGGTATTTTATTGTTTTCTCAAATATTCAATATGATCAGCAATAATTACTTGTTTTAATAAAGCTTAACTTGCAATTAGGGGTTGTTATATTGGCTCAGTTGACCTATTATTTTTCAACATTTGGGAATTGGTGCCACCTTGATAATTTCCTTGTGGCCTCAGCTTTTCAAGAGCAGTGCCAAGTCAATTTTGGAATTCAGCAATTCCCGTCTGTACTGGTCAGTATAAACTATCTTTAGTTTTAGTATGGTATGTTCCATAGCTCTGTCTTGAGGATATCTTTAATTAAATAATTTAGGTCCTTTTACCCAGGTTAAGACAATGTTCCAATCACCTGTTTTGCAGTGTGCAACCATTCCTTGAAATTGGAGACTACTATGAACAAAAGATACCATTTAATTTACAAAATATTACAAGATTGGCTAGTGAAATATAAAAATGGAATTTGGACAGCTCAGAAATACTAATATCCAAACCATTATTTATTGCCATGCATACATATAATTTATTGATATACTACTAAAACCTTTGTTGTGTTGACCTTTAACTGGGTGAAATGTTACATCACAAGGAAACAAATTTTGTTAACTTACAAAGTGTATCCAAAATACAGGACCCTTGAGGAAATGAAAATTGGGGAAGTTATAGCTACTTCAGTGCTACTGGCTACTGCTGTGCTACAGGGCTGCTGCTGCAGTCATGTTATTTTCATATGCAACATTTTATGATAATTTCCCAGTCAGTCTCACAATTCCTCATTCCTTTCCTAATCCAGCAGCATCACTTACCTGCTCGCTGAAAAGGAAAAGAAAGAGAAGTGGGAGAGGAGGGAGGAACAGGGAGGAAGGAACCCCTAAGCACCCTCATTTGGCCATATGACCTCCCTATATGCCTTCCCCCACCCATTCATCACTTCTAACACACCCTCACACATCGTCCCTAATTTATGCCTATCTCGCATGCCTTCCCTGGCCCATTCAGCACTCTTGGGCATTCCCCACATACATTTTTGAGACACCCCATCCCACACTTACTGTTCCTGACTTGCATGTCATATCTTCCACACTCACAAGCACCAGCAGGTACTCTTCCCAACCCACACCATCTCCATATGCCATCTCCATTCAGTGTGGTACTACTCATACAACCTTGTACCCCTCCATGGATTTTTCTTGATCCATGTTGCCCCCTGTACACCCTATCTGACCCACATGACATCTCTTCATATTCCTATGACTTTATACACCCTTTTTGACTTGTGTGGTCCTTGCACACCCTCCCTAATCCACACAGCATCTCTCATGCAACCCAGATACCCTTTCCACCCGAACTGCCTTCCTCTGCACCCTCCCTAACACATACAGCATTTCTGGAAAGCACCCACATACCCTTCCCAACCAAAGCAATACTTGTTGTTCCTAACCTACAGTTCTTTTCTCCCTTTCTCATCTGGTTGTAGCCACTTACCTGTCTGCTGGCCTTGGACTTGCAACTTCCTGCTCGCTTTCCCACTGAGTTTTTCTTTGCAAGCTTCCCACAAGTAAAGTAAATGGTAAGGAATTCAAGGAACAAAGGGAAGAAGGTAATCACATTGACAGGAAGAGAAAGAAGATAGGGAAAGTGCAGGGAAGAGAGAAACAGGAAGGGAAGAAAGGAAGGAAGGAAGGAAGGGAAAGAGGGAGAATGGAGGAGGGAAGGGAGGTTGGAGAAGAGAAGAAAGGAAAAAAGGGAGGGAGAAAACAAGGGAGGAAAAAAGAAAGAGTGTGGGGATGGGGAAAGGAGAGATAGGGAAGGAGGCAGGAAAGAAAGAGGAGGAAGGGAGGGAAGAAAAAGGAAGGAAGTAAAAAGGAGGAACATTGACAGAAGTTAAGGGGGGCAGGGAAGAAAGAAAGGGGGGCAGGGAAGGAAGATTTGTGATGCTCCCTGCCAGCTTCCCACAAGGAAACTCAATGGGGAAGTCCCTCCTGCTCCTTTATTGCCCACTCTTGATAATGTGTCTCCATTAGATAAGGAAATATCTGTGAAATGATGAGCAGGTTATCTCGTATACTAGGACAGGAGAATGGAAATGGAATAGTGGAAAACAAAAAGTTTCTCTCTTCCTGCAAACAACTAAAAGTTGGTTTGCCTTTGTCCTCATCATGTTAGTATGTTTGGGTACCATAAAAAAAAACCAAGGAATATTTGATTGCACTGTATGAGTTCCCTCATTATAGTTGTTGAAAGGATGCTGGTTCATTAAGTTTTCCTAAAAATGGAAGTGGCTTCAAATTGTTATGTTTAAAATAGGAGTTCCAGATAGTTGTTCCAACGTGAGAAAGGTGGCCTGGAATTTAATGACTGCAATTTTGACCAGAAACTTGGGTTGTTATGCAAAGTGATCACTAAGTGAAAAATCGTGAGACTACAACTGTGCTTATAATTTTATTTCAGTTTTTCTTTGCTTTACAATATTAGAAGGGTATGACCCCAAATAAATGAGGGGAGCTCGAATAGGAAGGTAGGTTTCTGGACTCCTGGCTCACAAGAAAGCCTGGTAAAAAGGCACATTTTATAACCATTGTTCCCCACTCCCCACCCCCCACCTTTGGGAATGCTCACTCTGGAACTGGGATAATTAGCAAGAGGAAATATTTGTACTTAAATTGGAGAGCAAGGGATTACAAGAGAGTAAGTAAGCAGGCACACAAAGGGGAATACATTTTGAAAGGAATGTGCTAGTGCAGGCTATTTGCCTAGCCTGCTTATTTGGTTTGCCTGAGGAGGCAAACAAAAGCCTTCACTGTGAAACTGATTAGGATCTTGTCAGTGTTAGGTTCTAACCAATTAAGGTCACAGAGCTGAACTTGTTAACTTGTTGTTAGTACTTTTTTAGGGATTATGCCTCCTGTGGAAAAAAGCAGCTCAGAAAGATGCAAACCAAATGGGCAATCTCTCTGTTCTGTCCGGGACAAAAGGAAGAAAAAAAAAGGTGAGGCACAGGACACCATGTGACTGTAATAGTGAACACATCACTGAGAGAAAGAGATTGCAAAAGTCATAAATGTATGCATTGAAAGTTACTTTTTTATCACTGTCATAACTGCAAAGGGTTACTGTCTAAGACAGTTAGTAAACAAGGACTACCTGTATTCCTGGACCATTAAGTATAGGAACTCTAGCATTCATGAACTTTCCTTTTATTTTTTGCTTTCTGCCACTGGCTAACACTTCCCAGCTCATCTCTATAGTCTTTATTGGTTTCTGATCAACCCTCTGTGTCTTAAACAATTGCCCAATATTTCATCCATCTCAAGCTGGATGCAATAAACAAGCAACATTCAGTAAACCTGAAAGTATTACTTCACATAAGCAAAGTGTCCTCAAATGTATTGTACTTCAAGCAATGTACGGACTACCTGAACACAGTAATGTCATAATAATCATAAGACATATTGTATAATGCAATTACATAATAACCCTGACAATGTAGCTGGAGGATGGAAGGACTCACAAATTAGAAGAATGGATAGTGAAGTTAATGTTGGCAGAGATTGTAAAATTGACTACAGGTAGTCAACTTTTTCCCATGTTCTAAATTAATATAATTACATTAAGTATTTAAATGACTAGTTTTCATTGCAAGCCAATGGTTTTGAACCTGGGCTATAATTTCTGAACAAATCAGAGAGTGGATTACAATTTAGAACAAAACCAGATTGACTAGGCCCGTGATGGCAAACCTATGGCATACATGTTTGGAATTACAGTATATAAGGTTATGAGAATCTTATAAGGTTTGAGAATCTTTTATCTAGGCAACAATTAACTATTTAGTTGCAGCTGAAATCTCCAATCATCCACTTAGTTCTCTTTCTCCTTTACCCACTGATCCAACAAAGTGCTTACTGGGCCTTGATTACCTTTACTTTCTCACTCACTGCCATTTCTGCAGATCTACCTGTTCACTTTAACCACTAGCCATTCCTTCACCTGCTGATTCCTCAGTCTTCCTCCCCTCTTTTTTTTTCATGGTTTCATTGTAATGCATTGCAGTGCCTTTTTTTTGCTATTTTCTTTACTCTTTAGTCATAACAGTATGAAACCATTAGTCATTAAGTCACAGAATTTTAACATTGTCTCATAGAGCAATTATTTTTATTTGTTTGACACAGATCAATTTTTTTACTTAGTGTTCAGAAACTAAATATGACAAATCAAGATTCTGAATTAGAGGTAACTATGGAGAGAAACCTTTAGACAGAAAGATCTGTTTCCTAGCTGTCAGTGGTATTTTTGTTAAATGCATAATGGTTACCTTTCTGACAAAAATCATCCATCACATTATGACATTTATCTTCCTAAAGTAAGATAGAAAAGGCATCTGCAAGTTATTCCATCGCTTGGTATGAGACATGAATGTAATTTAAATCAGTTTCTACAGTCCACCAAATAAATAAATAAATACTATGTTTTGAAGCATTTTCTACAGCGACTCATGAACATTCTTAATGATAGTTTTCTAGTAAAAAGAATAGTGGCCTTGTATAATCTATTCAGCTAAGCTCCTTACTTCACATTTCATAGACTGCTTTATTTATCATCAGAATAAAGGTCATCAATACTGAATGAAGTCTGAAACATGATCCTATCTTCAATTATTCTGTATCAATACAACATATGACATAGCACATACATATGGAAGAAGCTGCACATATTGGAAAAGAATCCACTTACACTCAAGTTACAGGAATCACTGAAATAATAATAGGCTTAAAGTGACATAAAAGAACTTACTGAGCAATGCAAGTATGCTCAGCATTATTCCAGTGCGGGAAGAAATACATCACATTCTAAGTCCCTCTGATAAGCTAAAAATAGCCTAAGCTGCATTTACTGAATAAGAAATTATTCCCCAAAATAAATACCTGCAAACTGAAAGAGTGCACTATCTTACTTTCCCTGAAAAGAACTGAAGCCCCTACTAAAACAAAGCGGCAAGTACAGACCCCAGTACTAAAAACAAAAGTTCCTGCAAAGATGTAACAGGCAAAAAGGAACAAGTGACAAAAGCATTCACATCCTGATGTTGCAATACAACCTCTACCACTTATGTACTTGTATTAGATGTCACAATACAAGGACAAAAGGAGCTAAACTTGTGCTATGTTGTCACATAATACATTTCATCATATTTATTTGTTTATCGATCTATCTATCTATATAGATGCTCATCTCACAAGCAAGTCACTCTGAGCATTGTAGTTAGTTAGGAATGAACATCATTGGCTGAAAAGGGTGGATCTGGCTGAATTAGTTGTATTTTATTTGGGGCTTGGGTTTTTAGAGGGAGCGCTTGGCAACTGACACAGCACCCAAACCACAACACACTACACAGCCAATCATCATGCAAAAAGTAACCCTATCATACATAAAATGGGTATCAGAAATTACAGCCAGAATTTTTCAACTTCTAGGAATAGCAATAGCCCACTAACCCACAGCCACACTCTGCCAGGAATTATTCAGAACCAAAGACAAGATACAGATACAGAAGGATGAAAGAAACAATGTAATTTATAAAGTCAAATGTAACAATTGCAACTAATTCTACGTGGGAATTAAAAAATCCCTAATCTCTACCCACACTGACACCAAACAACACCCATTCGACTGGAGCAATACAAGAGTCATCAGCCACACTATCACCCACCATGCTAGTGAGTTTACCGAAGTCTGGCACTCCACAAGCAATTCCATCAACCTTCAACCAGTCTATGAACCCCTTAGAATTCAAATTTTGTCCACTATTGGCACTATTTGCTGATTGGCACAGCCAAACCTGACATGACCTTCACATCACAAGACCTACTGACCACACAAAGCCTTTATAAGCAAAGCATGAACACTGGCACCCCCTGAAACTCAGTTGAAGATATTCTATCAATATAATTTTTGTTCTATCAATATAATTATATCAAACCAAATGTATTTCTTGCGACTCAACTAGTAAGGTTGATATCCATTTATTTATGAATATATTATTCGTGGCCTCTAATTGTGAGCTATAATATGAAATCTGTGAGTTTTTAAAAAACCAAGTTATAATTAGGAGTATCCATGTAAGTTACAAAATGTACTTACATGGCAGAATTTAAATGTTTAGAAAAGAATAGGTTAATAGATTTAAGGAAGAAAGTTATCTCTTCAGCTGCATGTTGTCAAATAATAGTAATATGGATATGCCACTGTCTCAAATAAATACACAAATAATTTTGTTAAAAAAATAGTCTGCTGAAGGATACAGTATGCCATTGGATTAAGTGTGGGCATCCAGAGTTACCTGTAATGTTCAGAGTGTAATAGATAGAACATACACAAATATAAACAGAGATATATTTAGCAATGAGATGTTTTTGATTCTAAAAGAAGCACTGCCTTTCTAGATTTCGGGGTCTAAAGTTAGGTATTTCCATTACTTTGCCTAAAAAAGGCTGTAGACTGATAGTCAAGAATAACTAATGTATTTAAAAGTTGAAATACATTAGTTGTCCTTGACTATCAGTCCCAAGCCTTTTTTCCTCCCACCTTTTTTCAATTTCTGGCAGGACTGAAAGCTGACATAACATTTCACAAATCTGACGGTGTAATAAAACTCATATCTACGGTACTGGTTTGTAGAACATTTATGAACCAATATTGAAGGATAACATTTCATCAGACACCCAAAGTTAATGCTTCTAAAAGAGCCATATGACTGTAAACTACATATTTTGTGTCTGCGTTTTAGTGTTCTAAATCATCTTCCCCTAACCTGATATGAATGGCTATGTTCTCTGGGAAAGACAGGAATTCTCAGTAAAAAGGCAACAAGTTAGAAACATCTGCATCCCTTTCATCTTGCTTGTCCCCAACTAATTCGCTCAAATATGTGGTTGATGAAGTTAACATTGCAATTTTATCACTTAAAACCCTGTTTTCCTAAAAACAAGACCTATCCCAAAAATAAGACCTAGTATGTTTTTCCATGTGCGCGTAATATAAGCCCTATCCCCAAAATAAATCCTACTTAAGAGCCTGCACAGCTGGCCAGCCACCCATTCCATCTGGTTGCTTACAGTGCTGTGGCCATGAGGCAGGAAGGGGTGGACACACCTCACACACCTCGCACCGGCTTACTTCAGGGCCTCCGCAGCCAGGCCAGCCAGGCCCCAACACCCACTGCATTGTGGCAGCACCAACAGCCATGTGCAGCAGGAGTCCACATGGCCTCAGGCCCACTCTTTCTGCTTCCTCACAGCTGCAATGGAGCAGGAGGCCGAGTGGTGTGTTGGTGTTGGTGCCGCAGCCGCAAAGCGAGGCATGTGTCGGGGTGTGGATGGCATAGCTGCAGGGGCCCTGAGGTAAGCCAGAGTGTGGCACATGGAGCAGCTCCATCCACCGCGTCGCAGTCACAGCACCAGTGTGTTGCTCAGCCTCCTATTCCGTTGTGGCCACGAGCAAGCAGAAAAAAATGGGCCGGGGCCATACAGAGTCTTGCTGGATGGGGTTGCTGGAGCCATTCTGCAAGGCAAGGCAGGAGTCAGGGCATGGGTGGCCTGGCTGCAGGGGCCCTGAAGTAAGATAGTGCAGGGCACGTGAGGCAGCTCCATCCCCCTGCCTCATGGCGGTAGCACTAGCATACATGTGGGTTCCTTCCCCCAGCAAGCAAGCAGAAGAAGTAGACCTCCTGTACATGTGGGGGGATAAGATATCCCCTGAAAATAAGCCTTAGTGCATATTTTGGCCCCCCCAAAAAAGTCTTATTTTTGGGGAAACATGGATAGGTAGGAGAAGAAAGTGGACAATGAGAAGAAGGCAGAATGGGGGGAAAGCCAAAACATCTACATGTTTCGTCCTACTTCAAGATATTTAAAGCTACAGACATTTACTGTACAATTAAGAGGCAAAAACCAGGCAATTCAGTTTACAAGAAAATTCTCATTAGAAGCTTCAGTAGAAAGAACGGGTAACTTGTCTTGTTTTCAAAATAGTCAACAAGATTGACATGACCATTTACAAAATATTCATTTACTAGACTGCACATTAGGTATGTTGTTTCCTTTTACCTCTTTCAGAACTTTCAAAATGCTGAATGCCATTTCAATTTACCTCTTTTCTTTTTTTCCCCCAGGACAAAAATATTCTTTTTTTCTTTTTATTATTTTTAGGAATATCTTTGGGGCATGTCCCACCTTTTTAATTAGAAGATTTTCAATGTTTAAATGTAAATGGGAGAGAGAACCCCAGAGTCAAAAATGAAAGCATCAGCAGGATTTCCAGAGGCACTATATGCTTGTGTAAGATTAACTTTAACCTAAAATTAGTAATTGTCCATACATATTTTATTAACATAACATCAAATGATAGCTGATTATTATAGTAATTACCATATTACTGAAAGATTATCAGAAAAAAATCATTCTCCTTCAGCTTTATGCTTTTAAGGTAGGGCAGAAAGCAAATCAAAATCTATTTATTAATAATGTTTTATTATAGCTGCTACTTGCAAATGAAGAATTTACAAGTATCTCCCGTGATTCTTTCATCATTTTCTAGCCACTGGTTATTATGCAAGTGGGAATCACTCAAACTTTAACTGAATTGTCAATTTGTTTCAATGAGTAGAGTAACATAAAAATAGGTATGTACTGGTAGAAGAGAATAATTGTAGCTCAGGATTGAACTATGGAGTCCTTGGTGATCTCTGAGCTTGGTTGTTTTCTTGCAAACATTTCATTACCAAAGTAGGTAACATCATCTGTGTTAGTAAGAAGTGAAGTTTGCTCTCATTTTATATACTAAGGCAAGCCGCCAATGAGTGTGTGTATGTGTGTGTGTGTAGAGAGAGGGAGGAGGGAGGGGGAGAGAGAGGGAGAGAGAGAGAGAGCACTGATGATGTTATCTAGTTTGGTAATGAAACAACTGAAAGAAAACAACCACCCAAAGAAATAATAATACCTATAATAGGTATGTCCCTTTGCAAAAAAAAACTGAATCAAGCTGAATATATCTAATTCAAAACTCACTGAACTGCATTACCTGCAAGGCAATTGTCTGAACCAAAGGTCCATGTCTATTCCCATTGAAGTAAATTGTATCTCTTTATATTCCAGGTTCTGAAATCTTATAGGGTGTCAATCAACCTGAGGAAGCCTCCATTCACAACATTTAGTTAGATAATATAATTTGATCCTAGTTAATTAGTTCAGGTTGAGTTTAGGAGGAAAAAAAATTGGTTTTGACATAATGCTCTTCATACAAAAGGGAAATAGCAGACAAGCTGATTATAGCATGTAATAAGAATCAATGCTTCTTCACTATACCTGAAGAGCACTACTCAAACAGCAATATCTACAACTATGAATAAGTGATTAATATTATTATCCTGTTATTACAGATGGAAGGAAAAGTACTTTATAAAATTTTAATAACTTGGAATTAAATTTAGGAAGTTTGTGATAGAAACAACATCTGAATTAGAACCTCTCGAGTTTACCGTTCAAAGTATGCTGCATTCTTATTTACACCCTATCAAAAGCCATGTGAGGCAGGAAGTGTGGGGTAGGGAGGACTTGTTCCTGATGCTCCACTTTAGAAATATCTTCCTGAGGGAATTTGTACAGTATTAATTTGTAGAAATTGGATATCAAACCTTTTTATTAATCTCAAGATTTTAAACTTCCAAAGAATTTCATTTTCACCCTGATTTTTAATTTTTTTATCACTTTTAATGATCTTTATAATTTTGAAAGTCATTACCTATTAGAATATTTATACTAAAAACAGGATAGCAAATCTGTAAAATGTACAAATATGAAACATGTTGAATGGTAAGAGATTAAAAAATTACTGTTATGATAACTTCTGTTGTCTGTGCTTTGATAATACACGCTGTTGTTACCATGTAGTTCTTCCCATCCCCATTTTCCACATTCTTCCTACCACTAGTATCCAGCCCCATAGAAATCTACCTGTTCTATAGTAATCTTGTTTTTCTTCTAAATTCCATCTTTAATATCATATTTTCATCACCCGCTATTTCCTTTAATCCATGCTTATTAAGCTGTTGACTAATTTGTTTCATTTATTTCATTTATTCGTGTGTTCAAACACACTGATTCTTGAACATTTTTATATTGTTTTTCCTTTTTAACCACTACAATATACAGGATTTCCTGTTTATAAGTGTTGTGAAGATTTTTTGCTCTTTTCCTTCTATTAAACTCTGCACATCCATATTTCATTTTCATCCATTCTACCATTTTCATCTTTACATCACCATTTTTTTCACTCTTCTACCCTGTCTGATTATTTCAACCATTTTGATTTATTTGTGGACATCCAGTCTTTCTAATTTATTATGTGCTGGGAATCTCTTCTTCATGATCCTTCATATACTAATTGACCCCAAACATTTCACAAAAGATGTACTTTATTCCATCCCATTTTTATATCCTAAATGCTACTCTTTCTTCAACACTGGCAATAGATAATCTCATCAACTACATGTGAAGATGTTAGCCAAAACATACATAGGTATATAAGGCAGCTAATCTAACAAGCATCATTGTTCTCCAACAACCTGCTTCCAGTCACTCACCACTTTATAGGCACTTACTTAGTACATACTTCCTTCAACAAAAGCTGTGATTCAGAATAAGAACTTGGACAATGCCTATTGAAAAGTGTCAGAGGAATGGCTGTCTCTTAATAAACTGCATGCTACCATAAGTTGCACATATTAAGAGAACATTAATAACTCATCCTGATCAGTAATAAACAAGGATTTTGGCTCAAGCTGGGGAGTTTGAGACCTTAGCTGCCAGATGAAAGGAATTGCCATTGTTCCTACTTTAAGAGTTCACTTATCAGGGGAGAAAAATTGCCTCACTCTGTGTAATGGTAATGCCAAACTTATGATATTGGGAATCTGTAAATTTAGTTTTTCTGACAAATGAATATTCTAAGCTTCACTCTAGGTCAGGCATAGTCAAATGCTAACCATCACCATAAAGATAGAAAAACAAAAACAAAGTTGTAATCAGAAGCAAAGAGTTTAAGTGATGCATAATACGCTGTAAAATGAGAAAGGGATTACTAAATGCAACACAGTAAGTTTGCATTTATACATTCATCAAATTTTAGGAAATCTGTTAGCATTTGAAAACTAGGAATACGATTGGGCCCATTGCAAAGATGTTATAAAATATTTTCACCACCATAGTTATTTACAACTGTAAGATTAACAAGAATAAATTCCCCTCTTTAATCATGTGCAATTTTCAGAGTCTGCCTGGACATGTCCCTGATGTTTTCTTGGCAGTTTTTCAGAGGTGATTTGCCATTGCATCCTTTTTAGGACAGGGGAAATATTGGCCAAGGTCACCCAGCTGGCTTTGTGCCCAAGGCGGGACTAGAACTCACAATCTCTAACAATAATAATATAAACAATTAATTAAATAAACTAAAAAAATAGAACAAACTATCAGATGTTTACCAGCGAACACTTTATAACACTTATTTCATGTTCTTAAGTTGCCTAAAATCCGAAGAGTAGACAGCATAAATAAATAAACAAGCTATGTAACAGTACTTAAGCTACATTGTAGTTTAATGGTATTAATTGGAACAGCCAATATCATAAAATTAATTCATTCTCTTAAAAATATTCAGCAATACAAGCCTACAATAATTCTAATAAGTTTAGGAATAACAAATTTACCGCCACATGCCTTATTCCAGAATAAAGTGGGTGGAAACCTAATTAGTACACTAAGAGTTTAGAATGGCAGAGTAGAAAATTATAATAGCATAAATTTAGAGACCAAAAATGAGTCTTTCTGTTCATAAGTACAGATCACTTATGAACAAAGCGTGAGATCTCAAGTCTCAGCACTTTTCAGGAGAATAATTTAAAAAGTTTCTCCACATATTCTAAATGTACAAAACTAAAAAACGAAGTGCCTTTTTGAAAGACAGGCCCTTATCTGCTTTTTGTTTTTTTTTCCCAAAAAGAAAAACGCAAAGTGTGGTTATACAGAGTTCACACAGATGATTCGGAAGATTTTTTTCTGAAGAAAAGCTAGAAATTGGAATGCAGTAAGATGGGATATTTCCATGAACAATCATTTACATAAATACTTTGGATTCCCCTTGTCTCTTCCTGATTTAGACCACATTCCCATGTGATATAAAATCATGCCTTAGCAGTTAAAAGTGCAGGTTTATCAGCATAAACATAATGAATGTGATTTTAGGTAAGAAATAAACTCACCTCAGACACACAATTAATAAAGGAACTTGCCTGATATCATCAAATTATTAATTCATCTAGTATAGCATGTTTTCCTTTCTGTCAACTTGTATTTTGGAATTTCTCATTGTCTACCAGGAGATACTAAGTTGAGAGAGAGAGAAATATGTTATACATCTAAATATAGCTCTAAACCAGTCTTTAGTAATCATATTACTAAATTTTGAGAGTGCACATGCGAAAAATTGGTGACATGGTTTCACATCATTTTGAGGATGATAACACATGAATCCAAGTGAAATGTGGTGATCTACCACTAAAACGTAAGTAAGTAAGTAAAAGCTATAGCATGTGCAATCAATTTATTAGTTTTTATTTGCAACTATATATCTGTTCTTAATGAAAAAGAATTAAGTCGTTCACATTAATAATCTTACACATACAATACTACATGATTTTTAAAGTAAATTATAGACATGCTAATAAGAAGTCTGAGAGGAGAAATGAAGGAAATGCTTTTTGGGTATAATTTCTGCCTCAGTTGCAGTATACATGAAATTAAAATCCAATTCAATTGAGGACTACATACCTAAAAATGGGATATATCAATTAATAAGATATTAGACTTATACAATGTATTACTTGCATATAGAAGAGCTAGATTAGGTTTATTAGATTAGATATGCTACAAAATAGTTGCAGATAATTGGCATATAAAGATATATTAAAGGTATGTAGCTCACACGTGTATAAAACAGAAAGAAAACCCTTCTGCACTGACAAATATAACTCTAATTTTCATGTGTTCTTTAACCTGCTAATGACACAGGAAGGCCTTGTAGCTTTTGCTACATTCAAGAATGCTTTACATTTGTATCAGCGGTGGGTTTCAGCAGGTTCTGACCAGTTCTGAGGAACCGATAGCGGAAATTTTGAGTAGTTTGGAGAACTGGTAAATACCACCTCTGACTGGTCCTGTCCCCA
>JANHFT010005636.1:28429-60123 GCA_032467955.1 Pseudoxenodon macrops
GCCCTATAGAAAATGATTGAATAAATATAAACCTGAGTGTGTGTGTGTGTGTGTGAGAGAGAGAGAGATTCACTTTCTAAAAAAAACAAACAAATCAGCATGTCTACTTTTCAAATCTAGTTTTTAGACTTTTAAAAAAAAAAACCTAACCCTAATCTCTCTCTCGCCCTTAAATATATTTTAACTCTCAAGGAAAGATATTTATAACATGTTAGCAACATAAACAAGTATTTAATATATTAAAAACAATCATTGAAAAAAGTATTAGAAAATGTTATATTTTTATGATAGTACAAAATCTGTATACTGATACAATATTTATAACCATTTTATTCTGCTTACTGCTCATGTTCATTTATGAATTTTAAGATTATATATCTGAAATACTGATGCATTGCTTAAGCCCAGCACATATATAGGCACAGCATGTTGTCTATCTGTTTTCATCGAAATGTTCCAAGATCACTGAGCTGATCTGTACTAACACAGCATATTTCAAAAACTCATGGAGTACTGACATAGTTGAGGGGGTTCAATTTCACATAGGCTGGTCACAGATTTTGACATTCGTATTCTAAGATTTCCTTGAAGTACTAAGGTGCTCTAGGATAAGACTTGCAAATGTTTTTATGACATCACAGAACATAAGCCAATTGAAACCAGAAAGTTAATGGCAAATACAGATTATCATATTATTGTTAAGTTTAGAATACAACACTCATAAGTGAACAGAAAATCAACAGTCAAGTGCCTGTTGCAAAAACTGTATAAGTATCAGTGGCATGCCCATCATACTGATAAATCCTTAATTTACCTTCATTCCCCAGGAGACTAAAAATTGTGGTAATATTACATGCGCTAACCATTTTGGAATAGGTTTTAAGCACAAGACTATCAATAAACTTTCATTCAGTGGACAAAAGATGAAATGTCCATTAAATGACAAATAGGATTAAATATTGGTACCGATTAGAGCTGTAACTGAAAATTAGCTGCTTTTCTTACTATTGTCGTTCTTTAATTTATTGGGTGCTAAATTATATTCTGCCATGTGAAAATTTGCAAGAATCTGTTCTTCAGTTAATGCAAATATTTAAAACCCGCAGAATGTGATTTTGCACTATGTATAATTGTAATAAAACACCTAGTCATCTATTGCATGGATAGTGAAATGTAACAGTTTGCTCTAATGGTTAAGGTAGACTAGAAACCAGGAGATTGTGAGTTCTAGTTGTGCCTTAGGCATGAAAGCCGATTGAATTACTTTGGACTAATCACTCTCAGCCCTTCACACCTCACAGGGTTGTTGTTGTTGTGGGGAAAATAGGAAGAGGAAGAAGTATTAGACATATTCACTATCTTATTTATATAAAAAAAGATAAAATAAAATGTGAAAAATATATGATGGAGTGTCACATACAGGGAAGGCTACTGAATCCATTTTCTTTTTAGCTGTTTTTGCTCATCTGAATTTGACAAGGATATTTTCAAAAGTTAAATTAGCAGTGTTTAGGCATATTTTTGTCTGTTAATCTCCATTAAAAATGCCTGCCACCTCTATAAATTATTTATTATTCATATTTCAGTGCTTATTACTCCTAACTATTCGTGCCTGCCTGGTATCTTCATAAGAACATGCATTATACTGCTCTAATGATTAGAGTGATAATATATTAACCACTGTAATTTATTCCCAGTATATTTTCAGTACATAGACTATTTCAAGGTATTTGTGCTCAACATGGTAAAACCATACTTTTCAAGTACATATTGTCTATGATGGCATAGCCAATGATTATAAATATTAGTGTCCAATAAAAAAATATTTTTCAGTGAAATAACTGATCTACTATGGTATGATTGCTAATGTTTTTCATATATCTAAAACCCCTTTATTCCATATGATACTGGCATTTACTACAGTATTCAGTAAATTGCCTTGTGGGTACTAAAGTACTCCCTAATACACACATTGCTTAAACAAGTTTTTTTTTTTTTTTAAAGAAACAGCTTTGTGATGAGGCATTTTAGAGCAAAGAAGGGCTTTGGGGGGGAATATAAAATTTATATTTCCTGCACAAGATGTTTCTTTACTCCAAATTGTCCTTCCCTCAACAATCACAGAGTTCCAAATAAGGTAGGTGGTTTTGGGTTTTGACATTTGCAAAACAATACCTTTATGAAATTGAGAAAATACAGTATGTATCATATAGAATGCAATAAAATTCAATGTATCTCTAGACAGGACATGAATAAAACAGATTTTGATTGTATAATTACTATCTTGTATCTGGAGAAAGAAAATAGATTGACATTTGAAATTTTATTAATATTATCTGTAACAAAGGTCTATTTATTTTCTCCTGAAACATTTTTGCAAGCTGTTTTATTATTTATCAATACCTAATTGACCCTGTAAGGGATGCTGTGGCTCAGGGCTAAGATGCTAAGTTTGTCTATCAGAAACTGAGTGAGCTCCTGTTACATGTCCCAGCTTCTGCCAACCTAGCACTTCAAAAGTATGCAAAAATGCAAGTAGAAAAATAAGGACCACTTTGGTGGGAAGGTAACAGTGTTCCGTGCGCCTGTGGCATTTAGTCATGCCAATCACATGACCATGGAGACATCTTCTGACAGTGCTGGCTCTTTAGCTTTGAAACGGAGATGAGCACCGCCTTCTAGAGTTGGGAATGACTAACACATATGTGCGAGGAACCTTTACCTTAATTGACCCAGATTGATCGTGGGAAGCATGATAGAATAGCTGTAACTGGAAAATATTATAGAAGAAACATATTAATATTTAATTTTATTGATATTGTACACCATCCAGAGCCCTTCTTCAATAGGCAGTTAAGAAATATGAAGCATAAATAAAATTATATAGCTTTTCTATCGAGAAACACTATCCTACATGAGTTTTCTGGCTAGCTCTGCTTCATTTTGATATGTGAATCGTAAATTGAGATATCTGTGTTTCTCTCTTGATGAAGAGCAGATTATAACATCAGATGATATTCATATAACATCAAAAATGGCACATGATGATAAATGCAAATTTATGGAATCCAAATGCCAGATTTAGGTTATTATAGCTATTTTCTTAGTGTAAATGTCACTATTTTTATTTTTTTCTACAGTGGAATATTGCTTTTAGAAAGTGCATTACTGACACAATGTACTTTATTTGCTTTTGACTTTATTACACTCCTTTTTAAGACTATATTTGCTATCAGATTACTGAAAACTATTCTGCTGACAGTTATGTTTCAATACTACTGTCACCAAATAGAAAATCTTATTGTATGCCATCTGTTGAGCCAATATGAAGAATTTCAGTGGTTTAGCAATTTTATGTAATTTTAAATTTTGCACAGCATATATATATATATATGGCCTATATGCATATGGGCCTATTTTTCTGCACCTGAGAGAATGAGTACTTAAGTAACCGATCATATATGTGCAAAATAGCTTGAGTAGATGGCAGCTGTTGTAATGAAAATGGATTATGCTTCTGTTCTATATAATTTGTTATGATTGTTGGAAATTACCTGGCAGCAGCTAAATGTACCCCATTCTTACAGCTGGTATGGTTATTTGATGAACAGGTTTCAGTGAAGAAAGCTTTTTAGAACTGAAGGGGAGATACTGGAATTCTAGTTCTTATAAAGTTTGTGTGGGGTATGATGTAGGTGCATACGGGTAGGTAGGAATTTTATACACATGCAAACAAGTCAATAAAAAAATTTTTTTCCTACAAATTGTTTATATATTTGAACAAATAATCATTAGTACCATGCTGTATAGTAATAAATACAGAAATCATAGTTTAATTTTGATTAAATAATTTATTAATCCATTAATTTTTTTTGTTAAGAATTATGCACTATTTTGATCTATAAATATAAAACCATAATTTCTAAAAGTGGTTCTATCAGGCAAGCAAGATTTTGAGGATTTGAGATTTATGAAGAAGAGTGGCGAAGGGAAGTAGTTTGCAATGGTTATTTTCTCTTTTTTACTTTTTAATCTTTATTTCATGTGAGAAAATGGGCCCAGTTGCTTTATAGACAGCAAGAGAGCTTTAATTGTTTGGAGCAGGGAGAAATTTGACCAAGATTACCGTATTTCTTTTACCTAGCCTTATCCGAATTTTTGATCTATGCTTTTTCCTTTAGATAGGAAAACATCTGTTTATTGGCTGGGGGTTACATTTACATTTTTACATGGGATAGGGATAATGTGTGTGGCAATGTAACATTGACTAGGACAGGATTTTAAAATTTCTTGTTTAGATAAGCTTGTATTATAGAAATTATTTGTTACTATAATTAGGCTTAATAATTCCTTGTGCATTTGCCATGCTGCAACACTGCTTTTTGACAAATGTTGGTCAAATTGCTCAAGAAGTTGCAAAAAAATATGTTTGCAGCTATGTGCAAGCATTTTTGATATGTAGACTAGATATATAGAGTTGGGATTTTCTAATGCAAAGTGTTGATTAGCTTGGGCTATGATATTATCAATATTATCACAAACATGGAGATAGTCACTAATCAGATGGCTTTAACAAGGGAAATGATAAATTCAGAGGCTGGATCTAGGGCAATTAATTTTGAAGGCTTAATGTTACTTCTGGAGTGTAGGCAGTGTGCCTGCAAATATCAGTTGCATGGGGACAGCAGCAGGGGATACATCTGTGTTTAGCAGAAAGTAAGAACTTGTGATGCAAAATGCCAATTCTTTAATCTGCTTGAAAAAGAAAATAGTTGAAAGAATTAGTAGAATACAAATATAAACTCATTTACCACACCACGGAGTTCTAGCTTCTTATAGTGGAGCCAACTCATCAACACAAAACACACATTTCATTCAGCAGCTGCTTTTGAAGTGTCGAAACAATATATTCTGCAGTTATGCCCATGTTGTTTCGTTTCACTTACCAAGTTATTCTATGTAGCTGCCAGTCATGGATGTGATCGCTTCGAGCAGGGAAACAGCAAGGAGGTTTGCCGTGCCTCCCGCCCGCCACTTCCCGCTAACGGCGGCGACCGGGGGAGGAGTGTTGCTGCGAGGCTTTGCACAAGCTTCTTCGAAGCGTTGCAGCCGTTGTTGTCATGGAGACAGGAATAACCAACTCCAGACGGCAGCACGCAAGGCGGGCAGCCGAAAGAAGGGAATGGCAAGGCAGAGCCTACAAGTACAAGCGCCAAAAGCGAATCGTGGCCGGTGAGTGTCACCGCGACAAGAGCAGGAAGCTGGTGACGGGAGGCCGGGTACCCTGAGGCAGCGGCAGGCCAAGGATTGGAGCCCGGCTCCTGCCTAGTAGAGGTGGACGGAGAGGGGCCCGGGGACCGCCAGAACTGGAGAGCCCTGCTCACGTGGCTGTTGTGGCGGGAAATGAGCAGAAGCCCACACGTGTTCCCAATCGGGAGCCCGACTGGGTGGGACTTGGAGGAGGGGCGCTGGGCTCCTAGAACTCCGCCCTACTCCCTGTTTTGTTTCCTCTATTGGCCGAGATCCAGGATACTCGAACCCATTTGACCGTTTCTTCCCGGGAGGCGGAGTCAAGTCCCTTTTGGATCATGGTTCCATAACGCAATAGGTCGAACTCCTTGTCTCTTATCATCATGGGCGTCATTAGAATATGATCCAAAATAAATAAAAATGGCAGCCGCGACTGGGGGTTTGAAATATAACGACGTTTGTTCAGTACGCCTAGGCTTTTCGGTCGTGCATCGCGGCTGTAGTGTGGGAATGAAGGGATTAGATTTTGTGAGGAAAACCAGCAATTGCAAGCGGATGACAGCAAATGTTCTCTACTTTTATTTTACAAAATTGGAAGTTTTCGTACTTCATAATAGTTTACTATAAATTTACATTAATCCCATTAAAGTGATTTCTAACTAGTGAGAATTATTGTTATATATGCATAATGTTGTATATTTAAAGATTAAAAATCGCCCTTCAAAATCAAATTGAATTGGACTTGAAACACTGCCAGATATTTTGTAGTATATTACACATTTGTATGGTTAATTTTTACAGCATCCTAACTCTGCCCATTGCAGGTTTTCATTTTTCTTTGAATAATTGATTATATTGTCTTCCAAACAAATATTCACATGCATGAAAATATGCCCATAGTAATTTTGTCCTCTAGAAGTTTTTTTAACTTTAAATTTTTTGTAAATATTCACATTAAAAAAACAAGCATATTGATGCAAAAAGGGCATTTTAATTTGTAACACTTTTAAGATATTCTAGTTTCCATAGTAACTACACATTGAAACTTAGTTTAATTGTTCCATATGTTTGGGGGGGGGAGCCCACATTGCTACATTCCTAATTATTGGCAGGAATGTAGCAATGTTTATTACTTTTAAAATAAAAGTAATTAGACATACTGAAGTAAAGACAATATACTTAAGCAAAATTATTTTATATACTTTTTGTTTTGTTGCTTAAAAATAGAGAATAAAATAGTTAAAATATAATGACAAGCTGACAATTTAAAGCAAAACATTAAATTAAACATTTAATTCAATTAAAAGCAAAATGTTTGGTAAAAATATTGTAACGAATGAAAATGCATTTTTAAAATATTCTGTTTTATGTTTTCTTAGGCATGTTTTATTTTTATTTATTGTCTTTTGTCAAATATAAATACAATCCCATTTTCTGATAAAATGCTGAAATATTTTACCTTCTACATAAATATAAAAGAGATGCTTATTTTCTGATTGCTCCTTTACAAAGCACCAAAATCCAAAACATAAGTGTGAACTGTGCAAGTCAGTATATATGTCTGTAGAAAGGAATAGTATGCTTATATATGTGGTTAGGCCCAGAGGTGGGTTCTGTATCTTCTTACTGCTGTTTCGCTCAGGGTCGCGCCTCGAGAGCGCATGCATGCGGCAGTCACAGAGCGCATGCATGCGCATGCACAGAAGCAAAAAACTAGCTTCTGCGCATGTGCAGAAGCAAAATCCAAGATGGCCCACGGAGACACCAACAGAACTGGCTCCGTAACATCATCGTGGAGTTACTACCTGTTCTATAGAACCGGATAGAACCAGTAGGAACTCACCTCTGGTTAGGCCATCTAACATGGATGGATGTTTAATCAGTATAGTTAAACAGCAGATCAGTGGGTTAATAGATTTCTGTTTGCTCTACAACTTTTGGTAGACATTCAGATTTATGAAAGTGTCAATCAGTTCTTCTGTAAAGAAAAAGAGCAGTCATAGAACATGTCAGCTCCGGCGAGCCATCGGTCCGGAGCTGCCATTCAGGCTGGGGTATAAGGGGTATAAACAAAGCTTTAGTAATTCAAGCTAGATTGCCTTTATTTGTTTATTATATTTCTTTCTTACTGATGCAGTTACTCAGCGAGGCTTACAATATGATAAGTTAAAAAGTACTACAAACACCTATAGTTAGAAGAATTAAATAGAAAAGCTAAAAACCAAAATGATATGTAGTCTGGGATGGAGATCATCTCTACTCAGTTGCCCCCAACATAGCAGGCTCATATCAGGACCAAGGCCAAGCAACCTAGAACAAGATAGATGCAGTGGAAAAAACAATAACTGAAGGAATATATAAAACCAGCATTACACAGTTGTTAGGATCATACAGCAGCAGTACCTGAAAATAATTTGAAAGGGTTATTTCATATATCCCTCAGCCTTCATTGCCAGAATTTAATTTTGAAAAGCCTTAAAATGGATGTACTGCATACCAGTCATTTTTAATATCCTTCCAACCCCAGGAGGAATTCAGACCAATCACTTGGTTGAATTTAGAATTCTTTGCCCAACTGATTACAGCAGAGAAAACTAGAGGACAGGACAAAATGAAAATGAAGGAATATAAGCATGTCTCCATCTGTTCTAAGTGCAGCTAGCAGATTATTGTAATATGGAATACAGTACTCAACTACAGCATGATTACTTTGTTAACAATTTCATCTTGGGTTTTTTATAACTTTGCTTCTGGTTAATTCTAAATATTCTAAAGCTGTTTTCTAAATCAACCATTTTTGGCCTTATCTACAGTCATGTCAAAAAGTCCACTCTCGTCCACTCTCTTGAATTCTATGGTTTTATGTATCAGGACATAATAAAAATCATCTATAATTTGCAGTTCTTAAAAGTAGGTAAATACAACCTCAGATGAACAACAATGCATGACATATTATGCCATGTCATCATTTATTACACCATCATTTATTTTACCAAAATGGAGAAGCCATGTATGAAAAACTAAGTACACTCTTACTGCTTCCATAGGTATGAAGAGGCTAAGTAACAGCCAAGTGCTGCTAATCAAGTGCCTTTGATCAGTTGATCATTAGTCAGGGTAAGTACCTCTATAAAAGCTGAAGTTGTAGTTGTTTGCTGGTCTCCAACATTGGGATTGTGTCTACAGGTCTCACGTAGCACATTAAATGTTAAAATTTTATGACAATACAATTAGAAAAAGACTGAACAAGTATGGTTTGTTTAGAAGGTTTACCAGGAGAAAGCCTCTTCTCAAAAAAAGCATAGCAACACAGCTTAGGTTTGCAAAGTTGCATCTGAATAAATCACAAGACTTCTAGAACATTGTCATTTGGACAAATGAGACCCAAGTGGAGATGTTTGGCCATATTATACAGTGCCATGTTTGGCAAAGCCAAATAAGCATATCAGCACAAACATACCAACCATGAAGCATAGTGGTGGCAGGGTTATGATTTGGGCTTATTTTGCAGCTACAAGAGCTGGGCACCTTGCAGGCTTTGAGTCAACCAAGACTATTCTAGAGTCAAATATAAGTCCAACAGCTAAAGCTCGCCCGGCGTTGGATCATGCAACAGGACAATTACACACCAGCAAGTCTACAAGAGAATGGCTAAAAAAGAAAAGAACAAAGGTTATTGCAATGGCCCAGGCAAAATGCAGATCACAACCTGATTGAAATATTGTGGGGAGATCTCAAGATAATTGCATAACCAATTGCCCACAAACTTCAATGAAATGAAGCAACGTAAAGAAGAGTGGGCTAAAATTCCTCCACAGTGATGTGAGAGACTGATAAAGTCATACAGAAAACGATTACTTCAAGTTATTGCTGCTAAAGGTCTACAAGCTATTGAATCATAAGGGGTCACTTGCTGATGATCAATTGATCAAGGGCATTTGATTAGCAGCTCTTGGCTGCTACTTAGTGTTTAATGCTAATAGTAGCAAAGGGAAATTGTTTTTTTCTTAAGTATCATTGGCAAATGGTGAGCTTAAAGCCTTCTCTACACCACCATCTAGATGAAGTAAGATTACAAAAGACACCAATTTTGATTCCTGGAGAAGTGTATGTTGGGAAGGACAAATTTTAATCTCATTCATATCAACAAGATTAATATTCACCTTAATGATACAAGTAAGAATAATGTTTGAAATGCTTAAATCCATAATGCTCTCATGGTTCCATATTCTTTTTAACATTGCCCCTCCTGATCTCAGGTGACAACAACAGATAAACATGCCATCAACTTTTAGAGATCTTCCATTATATAAAATGTTAGACTCTCTACTTCTTACCAGGTTTAAGTCTAGGAAAACAATTTGGAATAATATATCACAGTCTTACAATCTAGGTGAATAAATGATTATTAAGATGAGCGACTTTTAGTAACTACAATCAGACAAATCATATAGATCCAACAAAACCATTTCCAGGAATATGGAGCTACCTGAATAGAATCAGGACAGGACGTGTCAGAACTAAGGCAAAGCTCTTTAAGTGGGGAATGGCCAAGAGTCCGCAATACAACTGTGGTGTTCCGGAACAAACTATAACACATATAGACATAAAAATCTACAATCTCAGGAAATTTCAAGACACCTGGGGTGATCTCATTGCAGCCACACCAGTATTAATTAGATGGTTAGCTTTAGATATTGAATTATAACATCCATCCCATTGCAATTTTATGACTCCATATTATGGTGATTTTTCATCATAATTTTAGCATAAAAATAATTTTGCTACGACATTAAAGACTTTTCCCCATGAATGACTATGAAAAGATCACTTGTGGGAGCAAGATCCCTGGCCCTGAATTAGAATTTCTTCTTCATTAATAATTCCACTAAAACTTTTTTTTACAACCCTTTATTCCTTAATTCAGGGTTACAGCAACATCATTATTTTCCACCTCAGAAATAAGACATTAGGCTGGGGGGTGGGATTACTCTATCCTCTCAATAAATATTCCTGAAGCAATTCATTGTTTTCCTAAAACATGTATACTTGATCGTTGAAAACAATTTTTCAATCTGGAAAAGTAGCTAAATCTCCATGACCTGGTTATGAGCTGCAGATTTTTCATTAATGGACTAAGTATGATTGCCACAGTATGATTTTCTGTATTTTTATATCTTTATTTCTTTTTAAAAACTAGATTGCAAAAAGCTATGAATAACAATGACTGATGCACAGTTATTTTCTTCCTGTTCCAAGGAAAACTGTAAAAAACCTGAAGGTATTTGTTTTATTGTTTTCCAACTTTATATAACTTGGCATTTTCTAAAACACATTTATTATAAAAAGTTTATTTTGATACCTTTGTATACTCTCCATATTTTTCTTTCGGACTTGTCTTTTGAGATCATCATTTCTAATTCTGCTTCCCTGTTTATTGACTTTTTCTATACACTCTGCCTGGAAATAAAACAAACCCCATTAATTAAATGGATTCCTCCATACCAAACTGCAAAAATCAAGGTATCTTTCAGAAGGGACAAATTAGAAATTGCATTCTGTGAACAGATGTAGTCAATACATTGATTAGCAGATGAATGATATTGACATTATTCCCTAGATAATTTAGCACCATTGCTTGCATGAACCTGGCAATTATAATATTGTCTTTTAATTAATGACTAATTTTGGGATGAACATACTTAACTGGCATATATGATCATAGCCTTTCCAATCAATGCAAGCAGAATCTGTAAATGTAGAGCCATCTAATTTGACCTGTAGATCAGTGGTGGGATTCAATTTTTTTTACTACCGGTTCTATGGGCGTGGCTTGGTGGGCATGGCTTGGTGGGCATAGCAGGGTACTGCAAAATCCCCATTTCCTCCCGATCAGCTGGGACTCAGGAGGCAGAGAATAGATGGGGGCAGGGGCAGGCAGAGGTTGTATTTATCAGTTCTCCGAACTACTCAAAATTTCCACTACCGGTTCTCCAGAATTGGTCAGAAACTGCTGAATCCCACCTCTGCTGTAGATGTCACAAATGTATTCAATGATGAACAATGTTTAATTATTGTTTTTTTTAGATATAAATGAAAATATTTCATTAGGAATTCCCAACAAACAACGTAGTTGTGCTGCTGTAAATACTCCAGCTGCATGTGTTAATAAAGCCATTAATCAAATAGCAGATTTAGAAGTGAAATTGGAAGAATCTTTTCTGCAGGTAACAGTTATTTGTATTGTTTTAGTTACTATATCCATTAAAAAATTGATAGTGGATGTCAGAATATCTAGAGAAATTTAAAAAAAAATTTACAGCAAAATAGGAGGAGGAAGGAATATTAGGTATGTTTACCAGCTTGAATTATTTTCAGAAATAATTAATGCATGATATAAATAAATGTATCAACACATTTCAGGTTTTCCTGGAGATATTTTAAAGCTACAACACTGCTTTCAAAGAGGCTCATTTCATCATCATTCTTTGTTGTCAGTGAATCACTTAAAGGAGAATGTTCAAAAATAGCCTGACATTTGTACATGTCAGATATCATAGTCTCAAGCAATGCTGTAAAGATTAATACTTCATAAATTATATGGTCACACAGACTCTATATTGAGGGTCCAACTGGGATTTTGGAGGTAGCCAATGGAGTAGATAACACCCCCTGTGCACACTTTGTTCCCACCCTTTTCATTTGGGTCAGTTTTTTTTAGTTTTTTTCAATAAATCTTGTTAGGGAAGGCTATGAGAATCTTAACTTCAATTGCCTGGGCTACCGAGAGCTTGATAAAATAACTGATGACAAGATGACAAAAACATTTATTCAATATAGTGCCCTGCAGATATGTCAGATTATACATCATATATAGCCATGTTTAAAGGCTTTTCAGAAGTCCAAAAGGCTGGGTGTGGATCCCACCTCGAGGGAGAGAGGGAGGGAGCATGATGTTCCAGAGGATGGGAGCCACAGAGCAATTCTGGTTAAAAGGAAATAGTGTTTTAAAAGTAGGTGGGGAATAATAAAGAAGGAGCCTCCAGCACACTAAATAGACATTAAGTATAAAACAATGAAACAGTTTGGTAGGACACTAAGTAAAGGAGTGATTAGGAAGTTTTTAAGGAATGAAAATGCCATGTCAAACAGTAGAAGTAAAAGGAATATTATAAATGTTAATGTCTAAGAAAAGGATTAATGAAAAGGAACAACATAAATGAACTCTTGAAAAATGGTAAGGTGAAAATGACATAAGTGGAGAAATTTTAAAATAGGGGCATGCTTTATTTATGAAGTAGCTGTGCAACTTTTTTAACACGTGTAAAGCACATTTTAAATCTAAAGATCAAACGAATACTGATATTGTTCCTCTCTATAAAGTAAGAGTGAATGCAAATATGGGGAGATTAGGCTATAGTAAATCTTCATAAGATTAGTCCATAATGGGTGGTTATGTATTCTTATTGAATAATGTAAGGTGACTGAACAAATTTAAAACATGGAGTTGCTGATAAAAAGGTATATGTATATGATATGAGAAAAGAATGTTTCTGAAAAGAAGCAAAACTGCTTTCAATAACAATGACAGGAGAAATTGAATGAATGATTGTAAGTTATAAATTATGAAGAATTAGATTTAGTAAGTGAAATTGTATACCTTTGGTAATTTTTTTTATTAAAAATGGGAAATGAAAAAATTTAGGATGTACAAATGCAAGTAAGAAGACAATGAGTAAACTGCTCTGATGTAAAAACTGAAGGTTTGTCAAAAGAAGTGAAAATGTCTTCGCATAAGAACATGTACCTTTATTTTATGAAAATGAGAGTCAAATATATGAAGAAAAGTTTAAAAATAAAGTTCAGTGGGAATGAGAATTTTAAGAACTATTTGCGGTAAACAAACAAGGTAAAGACTGTTGCAAACGAAATGAGTGTACGAATGCAAAGGTGAGTAATAGCACAAAAGAAGTACATTTCTTAGATTTTTTAAAATCCTATCTATTATTTTTAAGTGGCAAACATACCTAATACTATTTCTGTTTTCCCCAAAACAACAGTCCTGCTATATGAGTTGGGCTGAGAAAGAATGACTAGCCCAGTCAACCAACCAGCTTTAATGCCTAAGGTTCACAGTATTCTGGTTTCTAATCTGGTGCCTAAACACTAAACCACAATTTGATAATAGAAATAATGAATTAAGCTTGAATTGCAAAAGAAATACATGAAAGGAGCTTAGAAGGTCAGCTTTTATTTTTTTCCTGTTCCCTTAATTTCTATCACTAATTTTACAAGTACTTAATTTTTTCCTGCACTTTGCATAATACTGCTACCATGAAAGGGAAATTTTTTATAGTTATGTATGTATGTAGGAAAATCTAAAAAACGAAATGTTTCAATGAAAAATCTGATTTGTGTTCACAGCATGAAATTTTATATAACTTGGGACAGCGTCCATGGTAAGAAAATTATATGTTTTGATTATAATAACTATTATAAACACTCTTCTAACTAAAATATAAAGAGAAATACCGCCATTTACCATTCTATTGATTTAAACTACTGTATTACTAGAAAAATTGGGCCAAATCAGAATCTGATATTAGGACAAAAAAATAACCTTGTTCCAATATCTATTTTAATTCATTTCATGATATATACTAGTGTTTGTGTGCAGGTAGTCCTCAAGTTGATTAACGACCATTCAAAATTACATGGCCTTTGAAATGGTGCTTCACGGCCCATAAATAACTTCCAGCCATTGTAAAATGTTGTAGGTCCTCCCTCCTACATGGTCATATGACTACATTTCAGGCACTTGGCAGCTGATGCACATTTATCACCAATTGCCAAATACCCTGCAATTATGTGATCACTATTTGCAATCTTCTCTGCTGGCTTCCTCAGAAAGTTAGTGGTGAACATGGCAGAGAAGATGGCAAGCAGAGAGGACAGGGGGAGCTGAAATCCTTCAGCAGCCTTCAGGAACAGAGTGGAAATCTTTAGGATTTCATATCTTTTTCTGCAGCCCACAGAGATTTATGTAGTTATCAAAATTTAGAGACCGCCTGTCTCCCAGAGTTAACATGCATGGATGGGAGCTGTTTCTTCAGGATTTCAGCTCCATTCCTGCAGCCCATCAAAGATTCCAGAAATCCTGAAAAATGATTTATCCTCCTTACATAGAGAAGAAAGGAAATCCCTTGGTGTTCTCAAGAATAGAAAAGAAATCTGGAAGATTTTAGGTCCATTCTTGCAATTCACCAAAGGATTTTATCTCTATGCACTGAGGGAAACTGAATCCTTCAGCAGGTTGCAGGGACATTTTGAAAGCAAAAAGTCTGCTTGCCAGGAAGATTTTTGCATGAAGCTGAAACCCTCTGGCAGGCAGCTTTTGCTCTGTCCACTTGAAGACCCAGGAGATCATTTAACAACTGCCACAGAGATTTCCAGGATTCCAGTCATGCAAAGTGTAATGTCCTGCTTTGCTCAATGACTGATATTCTGGTCCCAGTTGAAGTTGTAAGTTGAGGACTACGTGTGTTTAATAATTTTCTCTTTCTAGCACACTGAGAATTAACAGAATAACAGAGTTAGAAGGGACCTTCAAAGTCTTCTAGTCTAAGCCCCTACTCAGGCAGGAAACCGTATATCATTTCAGACAAATGGTTGTCCAATTTCTTCTTTAAAACCTCCAGTGTCAAGCACCCACAACTTCTGGAGGCAAGTCATTCCACTGATTAATGGTTCTAACAGTCAGGAAATTTCTCCTTAGTTCTAGGTTGGTTCTCTCTTTGAGTAATTTCCATCCATTTTTTCTTGTCCTGCCTTTAGATGCTTTGGAGGGGTTGGCTGATCTCTTCTTTGTGGCAGCCCCTTAGATATTGGAACACTGCTATCTTGTTACCCCTAGTCCTTCTTTTCATTTAAGCTAGGCATACCCAATTCCTGCAACTGCTCTTCAGGGTTGAGACTTTAGGATCTTTATTCACTGTTAAGCATGTCATGTTTTACATTAAAATAAGCAAAAATATAAGTGTATTGCCCATTACTTCTTTGGATTGAGATGAAAATGGAGAATTAGGAAGGTAAACTAATAGCATTTTGAAAGTGATGGAGAGAGAAAATATAGTGGTAGCATACAGGGTAGGAAAGAAGATCCAAGACTATAATGTTGACCTATATTCCCAGGGATTTGGATGCATTCTCTACTGAAGTAAACGCTGAACAGTCATTGCACTGGAAAGGTAATATTGGTTAAGTATTTAATTGCTTTCTCTTAATATTAATTATGTTTAATTGTAATTATTTCCAGAGAACCATGAAATAATGGGAATGTTTGAGAGCTGCAGTATAATTCAGTTTACAATTTTGATTTTAAAATATTGAAACACTTCCAATAAAATAGTGAAAAAGAGAATCATTCTATGCTGTGTTGAGTCCTTAATGTCCCACCTATCAAGGAGGCAAAGGAAATTGCTGGGAGAGAAAAAATCATGTTCTTATCAAGTTCAGTGAAAGTGGAAGTTGAAATAGTTACTTTAGATTCAGGTCTGTGTGTCTACAGTGCTTCAAAAAGTGAAATCTCATTGCTTACTATCACTGGCATTTACCAGAAAGGATGGCTTTTGTTTTCTGAGAGCAAAGAAACCACCACCAGATAATATATTGAACATAGTGTTCTGTCATCCCCTAAATAAAATCTTAAACACAATGTTTTACACATTTTTCTACACTTTATTCTGTTTAGTTTCAGCAGCATTTTACACATGATTGCAGCACATCCTGTTATCTCCTTTAGTTTTTTTGAAGCGACCGAGATAAAAATAAATACTTTAAAAAATAGAGTGTTAAAGCTTGAAATTCTTAAATTAATATTTAAAAAATTATTTAGATCTTTTTTTGTTCTACATAAATTTTTGAGTTGTTAAACTTTGAATTGAATATTTACTGCTTTAAGATGGAGATAGTTCATATAAGAATGATTGACTCATTGATGGGATTCACTTTTACTTGTTTGAATTGGAATTAGCAACACCTATATGCATTCAAGACATCTGGAGACAGGCAGCATTTTTCTTAAGAGAAGGAAAGTCTATTTGCAACATTCCTGGAATTACTGAAATATACCTCCATCCCATCCTCATAGTTTCATATTTAATTTCATATATTTAATTAAACCTGTCCAAGTGAACGAGACATTTTTCTATTCTCTATCAATCAGACTGGCTGAAAGAAATCTGCCAAGCCCTTCCATTCAAATTATGTGATGGTAGAAGTGGGCAATGTTCTCATATGAGCTCATCTTAGTGATCAACCTAATCACAGCAATGCTTTGCTTTTATTCTGATTAGACGCTAGTGACAATTATATTAATTCTGAATATTCAAAAGTTTTGGAATTTTAAGATGTTATTGTTATTACTTGTGATGTAGGATAGCACATGAAAAATCTAAATTATATGTAGATTTACATGCACACTTTGTGCAAGAGTCTGAAACTTTGTGCATTCGTTTTTACGACAGTGTGCTACATAGTAACGTTAAAATGAAACTTAAATTGTGCATTTTGGCAAATTGTGCTGTTACATTCAATAATACTACTTGTTTTTTAATTGAAGATATTCAGTCTTTAAAGCAGAAAACTTCTGCTGTTGTAGCAGAAGTCACCGAGTTAATTTCACGATTAGAAAATGAGCGTAAAGATGCTGAAGAAGCCTTAGAGTTTGAGAAGCAACACAGAAAAAAACTATACCTAAATTCAGATAAACTGTCATTTTGGAGATTACAACAGCTTCCCAAAGCTGTTCAAGAAGGTAAAAGAAATAGCTATGGTTTTTTTAAAAGTATTTATTTGTATACCATTTTAAAACATCTGGAGAAAAAAGATATGGGGTTGCTATTCTGTTTTTGGAGAGCATTCGAAACAACTGATGAAATAATAGTCCAAGGAGAGGGGAGAATTATTTCAGCCACTGAATTAAAAAAAAATCAATCTATCTAATCCAAAAGATCAATGTTCAGTATACTGCCATTATTTGAATTTTATGTTTTATTAAAATGTGAGCATGTATATTCATCAGGAAGATATTGTCAATATTCTCTGGTAAATTTGCTTACTGCTTTACAATCAACATCCTGATAACATTCTGAGCTTGGTTGTTTTATCACAGATGCTTCATTACTAACTAGGTAACGTCACCAGTGCTAGATCATCATCAGATAGCACTGATGATATTACCTAGTTTGGTAATGAAACATCTGCCAAAAAACAACAACAATCCAGTGTTAGAGAGCACCAAAGACCTCACAGTTCAGCTCTGAACTACAAATAATTTCTTCTGTTGATACTGATAGTATTTTGTACATTATCCTGTCAATATTATAATCGCCAAAAAAAGTTTAAGGAATATATTTATGTATAAATATGCTCACACATTGTGTGAAAATGTGTACAAGGTTTTGTAGACTTCTTTCCAACCATTGAGCAAATCTAAAACAGTTCTTGGAAATGTGTATATTCTGACCTCAGAAAATATGGGAGTCCAGTTATACCCTTTGCTAGGTTGGTATACCGAAGTCCTTAAATACAAAATGTAATTTAAAAAAATATTACTACAAATTCACTTAATCTTACCAAAGCTTACCTCTCTGAGGTAGCTTGCTAGCATGCATAGTTCCTTGAGTCTCTCATAGATGATTTCATGATTAAAGATATCTCTTTTGCACCCAGCGTGAGTTTTATTATAAGTAGCAGAATTTTGAAAATACTTAATGAAATAAATCCAATTACCATTAAAATATATTAATACCCAAATTTTAATTATGGTAAAATTGCATAAGTGAGTATTAAATTTATATGAATATGGTACTAAAGTGACATTTTTATGCAAACCATTTCTTCATAGTGCTGTTACTACTTTTGCTTCCAAGGAAATTGGAGATGTACAAAGTACATTCATTTCTGTTCACCAACATTAATTGGTCATCATTACTTCATCTACCTCCTTGCTGTTTATTCAGAAATTCTCTTTTGTTTAAATGTCATATTTAGCAACTTAATATTCTTTATAGTCTATTTGATAAGGCAATATTAATATCCCTCTTGTCAAGTTCATCACAAGTCACAAGCAGTGAATGATTATACAACAACAACAGTGAACAACAGTGCACATTCCCATTTTTAATTAATATGACATTTTCCTTCAGTTATGACTATAGGGGCCGTTGACATTTTCTTGTGATTAGTTGGAGGGTTGACCACAGAGAAAGCACACTAAGTAAATAACACTCTAATGGGTTTACAAGATTATGCTTATTTCTTAGTTATTTATTTTTAATATTCCTATCTCTATCATAACAGACTCTGCATAGGTAACAACACAATAACCACATAGTTCAAAACTAAGATCTGAATCCTCCCTGAAAAAGTTTCAGATCATCTGTATCCTTTGAAATCATCTATGGTTGATTTGCCATTACTTTTTCAATAACCTTCTCCCAAGAAAAACAGATTGAAAATCTGTTTGGGTTCAATTTGTGCATTAATTTTCTTTAGAAAATGCAATTACAGCATTGTTTAAAAGATGACATAAAATTATCTTTTGTTGAGAAATGTAAATATATTTTGGAATCTAGCAGCTTGTTATATATTTAAACTTAAAAGCAATAGTTATCATTTTCTTATAAGCAATAGTTTATTTTATATTTTGCAGAATGGGAGAAATGTTTGGAAGATATAATAGAATTACAGTGGCATTTTGAAGAAAAAAATGAGCAATTACAGGATGCCCTAAACCAACTGTCAAAAATAGAAGGAGCCAATTCAGTGATCCTGAAGCAGATAAGCTTTATGAAGGAATACAGCCCTCTGCTGGAAGAAAAGCTGTGTCATGAAGAAGATTCAATGAAAGCAGTAAAAATATTATTTGAGGAGGTAAGGGGGTTCAATATTTTAATTATATTTTATTTTTTGTTTATTCCATGTGCATTTTAATTTCTGTGTCCAACAATAATGCTAAATATCTAAAGATGAAGATGTGTGAAAAAATAGCACAGTGCCAATTCTTTTCTTTTGAAATGAAAAATAAGCATATAATTTCTTATGAAATCAAAATGCAATTTTATTATATCAGTGTGCAGGCTTGATCTGTTCAACGTATCAATATGAGATTAAATATTAAAGTAGAAGTATAATAGTATTGATTTTATCCAATCATGATTTTCTTATAAAAAATAAATCCCTATAAAAATCAAAATGTTACCTGTAGATCTTATACCTTGGTTCTTATCGAGTTTTAATTTTGATATATATCTTCCTTATAGAAATTGGAGTCTTTGCTTGAAATTGTGGTTGTAATTTATTTTTCAATTATTAGAGTTATTTTGTTATTTTCTGGTTTTAATTTTCTTTCTGCTGCCCAAATCACAGTGGTGAGATGGGCAACCACAGTGAAACAAACAAATAAATGCAAATAGTGATTTAGTAAAGGTGAGTATCATTATTAGATTCTCATAGCTAAATTAGAAACCTGGCTATATTAAACCTAAAGGTTCAGTCTGGAATCTGAACCCATAGAATTCTTGAGTTTTGGAATCTTGCAAAAATTCTAGAACAAAATGTTGCTTTGGCTCTATTGTTATTAGTTTCATCCTATTAAAAAAAAACCTTACAGTTATGAAATGGCTCCATTCAAAGCAAAATAAAAAATGATTTAGGACTATGTCTCCTAGCATTGAGTGGGATTTTCTTAATTTGGAAAGTACATAGTAATTTGAATAAGATTGTATTAGTGCTTTACTCACAAGCACAAACATTCTCTCTCTCTCTTCCTCTCTCTCTCTCTCTCTCTCTCTCTCTCTCTCTCTCTCTCTCTCTCTCTCACACACACACACACACACAAACACAAACACACAGGCCTGGAAACTATCTTAGGCATTGGATCTTTAGGCCTGCCACATTTAGTGCTGTGGGGAACTGGGAGGGGGGGGGATTGTATGGAGCTGGGGAGATATGTAGTCAAAATAACATTCCTTTCTTCGAGAGTCAAGGCCACTTTTCCCTGAACCTGGAGAGGTGTGACTAAGAGGCATCTCCAGTTGGGACGGTGCATTGATTGGACAATGTGATGGACATGTGGTTACTGGGCAGGGATTTGGATTTTCTTTTGGGTAGGGAAAACCCAGAAGCTTTCAGATTCAAGTTTTCCCAGATGTGCCAATATGATATCTCTAATAAAATGGAACTTTGAGGAAACTCCAGCCTTGGAGTTTTCTTTCTTTGGGGGTGTTACTTGGAACCCTGACGCACACACACAGCTGAAATTTATAAGTCCTACATTATATTATTATGACATCAATATATTAAAAGAAACATGTAATTTACTTAAATTTCCATATTTAATGTATGAGAAAAATAAATAGCAAAGATTAGATAGGTAAATAAATAATAGAAATGTCTAAGATTCTGAGCAGTCATGTCTGTAAGAGGAAAAAAGAAGCTGATGTACTGGTAATAATACCATCAGTGTCTATGAAGAAGTTAAAGGGGAACAAATGACAACATGAACATCTCAATGTCATCACACAAATGCAACAAATCTGGCAAATGCTATAAATGATAGTGGTATTTGTTGGACAATGTTATTGCATGAGTTCTGTTTTAGCCCTAGTGTTGTTTGTTACTGACTATTTGCAAAAAGGTTTGCACAAATATTAATTAAAAGTGTTAAACATTTTTTAATTCTTAAATTTGATTTTATAGGTATACTGTATTTATTATTTTGGATAGTAGCAATTGGATTATTTATTTGATTTCTTATCTCCAAATCATGATTCCAGAAAATAAGCATTTGGGGATATAGAAAATAATATAAAAAGAAGTTAGTGCTTACCAGACAAATACACTAAGATAATGCATTCACAATATGTTAGTGAAATAAAAATGTGAGGTTGGGTAATTTCATTACAGTACATTAGCTGTTAACTCTTTCATATTCTTTGTACAGATAGTCCTTGACGGACAAATTTCTGTTGCTAAGTGATAGATTTGTTAAATGAATTTTGCCCCATTTTATGACCTTTCTTGATACAGAGCAGTGAATCACTGCAGTTGTTAAGTTAGCAACACGGTTGTTAAGTGAATCTGGCTTCTCCATTGACACTGCAATCATCATAAAGTTGAACCAGTTGCCAAGTGTCTGAAGTTTGATCATATGACCATGACGATGCTTCAATGGTCATAAGTGTGAAAAAAGGTCATAAGTCACTTTTTTCAGTGCCATTGTAACTTTGAATGGTCACTAAATGAATTGTTGTAAGTTGAGGACAACCTGTATTATTGGATCATAATCTTTATTCTCTATGGCCAAGGGAAAGATTCTAGCTTCTTTTTGGAAAAATAGTTGGGTGACTGTATCTGTGTCCACAGTTTCCTAAAGAAACTTATATATACATGCAGGGGTGGGCTGCTGGGTGTTCACAGGGGTTCGGGAGAACCTCTAGCTAAGATTCTGTGCAGTTCAGAGAACCCCCAAATCCCACTCCTGGCCCTGCCCACCCCTCCTCTCCCAGGAGTCCCCACGCTACCCGTTTTGGATGCAGGTAAGCAAGGGCACACATAAAGGCTCGGGGAAGGTGAAAAATGGGCTTACTGGAGGCCCATTTCTGGTCTCCAGAGGGCCTCCAGAGCCTGGAGAGGCCATTTTCAACTTCCCGGAGGCTCGAAAAAAGCCTCCGGAGCCCAGGGAGGGCAAAAAGCCCCCCCCCATCATGGTGCAGGAGGCTGACTAGGCCATGCCCACCATGGCCACACCCACCCAGCAACCGGTAGAGAACCCCTTGCTAAAAATTTTGAGGCCCACCCCTGTATACATGTACAATGTTATATAGATTTAATTCCCATTAAATTAAGTTGGTTTATTTTAGGGAAATAAATGCAAGAATGACAAATGCAGATTTAAAATACTATCTCATTATGGTCCTTGAGTATTGTTATAATAATCCTTATGATACTTTAGTTTTATGTTGTAAATTAATTTCTGTTACTTTCAAAGGCAAAAGCTCAGTATGATACTGTTCATCAGAAATATTTGGAAGTGCAAATGTTGCATGAAGAAATAAAAGAAGAATGTGAAACAAAAAGACTATATATGTTTGAGCAAATAGAAGCTGATGAGACTACATTAAACCAACTTAGGTAAGTATATCTTATATTTTTAAGATAATTATTCTTCAGACAATTTCCATTTATACATAGGAAACCTGAATTCCAATATAACAGATCTTGATTCTTTTTGAAAGCTATGTTGTGTTTATATAAGATTGTGTTCAATCTTGTCCAATTCTCAGAGACTGCCTGGTCAAGCCTCTGCAAGGCTTTTCAGGCAAAAAATTGTTGGTTTGAGAGAATAGGAGAAATAGTAAAGCTTTTGCTAAAGGGATGAGAAGAAGTAATTGGTAAGGATTAATTAAGGTATTAATTTAAGCTAATATGTGATACAGGCAAAGCTTGTGGAATTTTCCTGTAGCCAGAAATGAATGAAGAATGGATTCTGGAAGTTCTGGTTTTTTTAAAACACCTATTTTGCACTCTGTGCAGGAGGGAGGGAGGGAATAAGGAAGATGGGCTAGTGAATCTTGTCATGCTGAGTTATTGACAGCAGAGGAAGGAAGTTAGTCCAGTATGTCAACTTGGTTGCTACTGAGGGAATGAAGAGAAAGAAGGAGAAATACATACCAGTCTTGTCCTTCCATCCCTTCCTTCATCCGCCACAGTTGATGTCTTTGGCTTTTCCTAGCTTTTCGCCTTCTCTGAAAGACCCCTGCATCCACTTTGTTCAGTGCATGAACGAATACATCTTAAATGTATGTTTCATTTCAGGCATGGACCAGCCAAAAACAACTGTTTTGTGTATATAATGCTTTGGGCATTCTTAGTTATTATATAGAAAAAAGTGTCTTTTATCAGTGATAGCACTCATAATTTAGGTAATATTTCTAACTGCAACAAAACAGTTCTCTGACTTGGGACCATAACTTCTGTGTTTATGAGATATTACAATCTCATGTTGTGCCTAGCAGTTCTCCTTAATTGTATATCATTGGAGATTATAAAAAGAAGGAAATTACAATCAGAAATTCCTCACCATAGTAAAAATGAAGTTTTGATAAATGTCTGGATTGGATTCTATCTACTAGGAGAAGAATTCTGCTCATGGAACAGGGCTTTCTTCCTATCCTTTCTTGCTGCAGTTTTTTTTTCAATAGCAAAAAAGCCCCTACCCCTGTATTTTGGAGAATCCTCTACAAAAGGAGGAGGAGGAATCACTAAGTATTAGTTACCAGCCATTGTATGAAGAGGAATTAATTTATCTTCCTAGAATATTGGCAGATATTTTAAGATCTGAAAATACTTCTGCCTTCTACCTTTCTATGGCACTTTTTAGAATATAAAAATAGTTAGTGAGATCAGTGTCTCTGCTGCTCTCCCTGTCCTCTTTTATTAGCTTCCAATATATAATGTTAAACACTATTTATTATGCTACAAAAATAAGCTAAGATTGTAGAAACCTGTGGGCTGTAAATCATATGGAAATAAATGAAATTTACATGAATGCTAGATGTCAGAACTTGAGAAAGTACTATTGCTACTTTTTGCTAATGTTATAAAAGATAACTGCAGTTATAAGGTACTGCAATTATAATAAAAAATGTTCACTTGATCTTTAATTCATTTGGAGAAATAGATAATTTATTCTTGCTGCTTTTTAGGGATGAGTTAAAAGAAACTGACATGTTTTATGCTGACCTCAATGACAAGATACATAGATTGAGGGAGGAAATACTGGAAAATGAAAATCGCCTTGAAGAACTAATCAAACAAGAAGCAGATATAAGATTTGACTTAAATTCTTGGCGTGATAAAGTGAGTTTTAAATATTAAATGTAGAGCATGAAAATTTCAAAAATTCAGTAGCACATGAAATACTACAATTGTATCTACTAAAAACGTAGGCAACCTGTAATCAATTAATAAATGTGTTACATCGTGCAGTCAAAATGTTTAATTAAAAATCACATACATTCCATTTTGCACATTCCAATATCAGCATCCAGCATTTTTTTAGCAACTAAGGCCTACAGATCCCAACAGGTTCTATTGGGGTTAACGTCAACCTTGTTTTCCCCCTCCTCAGGATACGTTCCATTAAGTTGTTATATATGACAGATAATTAAGGACACAGACTTATTTATGGAATTAATCCCATTTAATGACACTTCCTAATAAATGTTTACAGGAATATATATTTAGTCCTCTATAATTTTGATATGTATAATTTTTATTGATATTGTAACTGTTCCTATGAATGGAAATCAGTTAGCTAAAATGGCCTATCAATAATGAGAAGCAACACACACTTATTTCCTTTTCTCTCTGCTCTACAGAGCTGAGGGAACTCACCTGAATAATATAGGAAGGAGCTCCATGAGGAAAGAAAGCTGACAACCTCCACAGTTCACTTACAAGAACCTTTTCTCACTTTGTCAGTGTTCTTCTGTGAAACAAGGAAAATTCAGGATTCAACATAGGTGCAAACATATGTTTGTATCAAGTGATAAGCTTATCTAGTCCAGCATTCTGCTTCCTCAGTGGCAAACCAATGTGTTTCATGTTGTTTGTCCATAAGCACAGTAATACTGTCTCATTCATGTTGCTCAGCAACTGTGTTTCCAGGTCATATCAGACCTTAAAGAGCTGAGAAAGGTCCAGAAGAGTTATAAAAGTAACCAAGAAGCTTGAGCAACTCTCCATGAGAAAGTTTACAACTTCAGGAACATTTCAGTTTAGGGCGAATGCAGACCTGGAAATTTATACACATACAATTTTTGTAATAATGTATAAAATTATGTATCATGTAAAGAAATTATATATGAACAAAAGAAAATATCTATAAGAACTGGTGTCATCAAATAAAGCTATATGGTGAGAGATTCAAAATGGAGGAAAGGAAATCCTTCACACAGATAATATGATTATGTGATGTATCTGCATAAGATATAGTTATATCTATCAATTTAGATTAATTTTGAAGTTGATTCTATAAGGTTATAGAAGATATGGACTTTAGTGGTTTATATTTTGAATACCAACATAAATATAATTAGGTTCTTTTTGTTTCCTTGTATAATTTCTTTTATTTTTCTTCAAGATCCATCACGCCACAATTGAACTTAATGTTTAAACAATATTTTGCTAGTCCTTTGATCTTTTTCCTTTTTATACACACACTTTTACTAATGAAGCTAGATATGTACATACAGATTTAAAAAAGCTTTTCAGACAATAGAATTAAAAAAAAAGACTACAATAATGTTATTATGAAATACATTCATGATATTGTTGCAAATCAATGTTAATTAAATAATGTATTTTTAATATTAGGAAAGACGTTTGAAGTTGAAAATTTCAAGACAAGAAAGTGAAAACAGACAATTGCTAGATGAGTTTTTGAAAGAGATGAACATTATGGAAAACTCAGTAAGTTTTCGAATTCACATATTTTAAAAAAAATTCCATTCAACTCATGCCATATTAAATTATGTATTTTCATAATTATTTATATGCTATATGTGCTATCTATAGAAATCCAATAAAGATTCTGATCTACAAAAACTGAAGGATAAGCTTGCAAAAGATCTTCAGCAATTCAATAGTTTGCAAAATGAAATCCAATATCTTAAAAATGAAAATGCTGGATTTATGTACAAATTCAGAGACAGGTAAGTGGCACCATGTTAACGCCTAATAAGCTTACATTCTGAATAACCCCAATTCAACAGTATTTTATTTTTATTCTCACTGAAGACATAATTCATTTGAGCTGTATATAAATTAATTTGGAGAGATTTGATGATATGTTGAACTTTATATTTAATTAAATATATATTTAATTATATATTTAATTTATCTGAAAAAATTACCAGGGAGATAAAGGAAAATACAATGAAGGTACAGACATATAAGTATAAAAGGCAGTTGAAGAAGGATAGTATGGATAATATTTATATCTTAACAGAAGAAACATAGAACAAGGTAAAAGTAATGGAGCTGTTAGATTTTAGAGAAATATGTTAGGCATAACAAGTGGGAAGTGGTCAACTAATATTAAAATTGGTGCCACTTTGCATATCAAAATGTTAAACTAGAAATCATAAAAAAGCAACTAATTTACTAAACCATTATCTAAGAAAATTTCCCCCAAATTTGGCTTCTATAGCAGAGGAGTTCATGTAATATTTGAAAAAGAGACACTTTTTAATGATCAGGAAATAATTCAGGAAAATACAGAATGTCTATTCTGAATAAATTAGTGGAAACTATTATTAAAGATAAAATTATTAAAACAGAGTTATGCATGAATATGTTTAGTGAATTTAGTCATTAACCAGTTTATATGTTTTGCTGAGGCATGGCTTGTTTTAACCATAGTTTGTTAAAAATGCTGCAGTGGGAGATTAATGCATAATGTTAAGGCATAAACCATGTGTCATGCCCCCCCCCCATCTGAGCCTGAATCTGTGGGGGAAGATGAGCTGAAATAGGAGCCGACAGAGATCGAGGGAACAGCTCCGTTGGCTTTGGAGGAAACTGGGGAACGGTAGAGCCAGTCTGGGCAGGGCTTTTCAGGACTAGAAAGGCTTGTAGACAGGGAGGAGCAGGATAGGCAGAGCTCAGGCAATGAGCAAGGACCACCCCCTCCTGATCCTAGAGCACGAAGAGAAGAGAGAAGGTGAGAACAACGCAGACTGAACTAGCTACAAGGGAGGAGAGTGCCCTGCCCCCCTTCACAAGGCACACCTGGGACTAAGATGTAAGGGGATGCTGGTGGGAGGGGCATTTGTTGGGAACAAGTGTTGAATCTGTGAAGCCTCGTGCACTTGCTGACGCCTGCAAATTACTGTGCTCTGTCTTGTGAGGCTTGCTCGGTTTGCCTGCTTCACTGAATTTCTTGCTCTGGTTCCTGTTTTGCTAACCTTGCTTACTGGAGTGCTGGCCTGATTACTGTTTTGCTAACCTTGTTTACTGGACTTCTGGCCTTGGTTACTGCTTTGATCACCTTGCTTATTGGACTTTTCGCAGCCAGAGGCTGTTGAAGGTGCGTTTGAGAGCTTTGCTTTAGGACTTGTTATAAACATAGGGACGTTTGGGGGCAAAGTTGGAGCAATAAAGAGGAGTTAGACCAGTTCTCAGGCTGTGTTGCTTTAGTGCCACACTCCGGGTCATCATACCATGGTTCAGTAGTATTCTGCGAGAACAACTCTGGGGGAAATTAGCCACTACAATAGATCACCTTGTTCTTAGGCTAATAATTGTGTTATACTTCGGCACAACTATTCAAATAAAGGTAATATCTTGGTGATTTAAGTAAACCCATTTTCACTAGCAAAAATGAAAAGCAAGACTATTTCCTTACCCTATTATCATTCAACTTTTACATTAACAATATTGTCGTGATGTTTGCTAAACCAGAATTCTATCCTCCTTCCCTTGCCCATTTCCTCATTTTTGTTCTTCTTTATGATGATGTTGCAGCCTAAGGTTATGTCTTTAACTAAGTAAGCCTCAAAGATGCCTTAAATCTCTATTACTTTACTGCTCTATTGAAAACCGTCAAATAGATTATTCTAGAACAAAAGTGCTGCTATTCTGTAGGAAACATTTAAATGCCCCAATTAGATGGATGATCAATGGTAAAAATATCAAACATCTAAAAATCTAGATGTCTGTTTTCAATGTTCTACCTGCTGGTTACTCAAACAAGGGATCTTCTAATGAAAGCCCTGACAGTATTCCTTGCAATCTCTAAATTTGCAGATCAGTTTAGTTACAATTATTTTCCAGCAGTTAACTAATTAAAACCAAAGGTCTAGGTTGGATGCTATATGGTGCTCGGTTAAATATTTATGTGTCTCCAAGGTAATTTTGAAGCAATTTAATCCAAATTCTTGAAAATTTTACTGTGAGTTTCTTATTGAACTTTCAGTGCTCTAAAATGACTAGAATTAGGCTGGATTTCCCTTAGGGCTCAATTAAGACTTTGTCGTCTTAGATTCTAAGCAAGTCTGTTAGGAAATTTCCTTTGTCCATCTCACCTTGCTGGATAGGGTCTCTTCCAACCTAAGAAGACTTAGTGACAATTTAATCTAGTTTAAATCTAACGTCTTTGTCACTTTGTCATATAACACCTCTCAGCTATATCTGTGCTCTTCTAATTTTACTCTATACTGATATAAAAGGCAAACTCTTTGTGATTACTAATAATTTCATGTTCAAATGCTTTTCTTGACAACAACACCAAAATGCCTTCTGCTGAGATGTTTTTTCAAATTTCTAGTTTAGCCTATAGTTCGTCCATTCAAATAATCATGTCCAGCCTGATTAGCATTTGAAGATAAAGATTCTAATTTCTCCACAACAAATAAGGGTTACATTAATAATGGTAAATACTGTTTTATTCTCTTTTTTGTTTACTCTATAAATATGTTAAAAATTATTTTGCATTATGTCAGCGAACTCCCAATTCTAAAAGATGAAGCAAACTCTGGCATTTCCTTATAAAAGCATAACAAAATATGCAGCCTTTCTAAACTACTGAAAAACTGCTAATATTGTAAGCAGTTTTTAAATTTGTTTTAAACAGTGCAAGAAGGAAAATGGGATACCAATCAGAAATACAGGTTCTGCAGAAAAATATCCGTAGACTGGAAGAACATTTAAAAAAAGTAAATAAAGACCTTTATGCTGCTGAATTGGCTTTTGACGATGCCAAAACAAAACTGGAGGAACTGAACGAAGGCATTGCTAAAGAAAAATCACGTTTCAAGGTTGTTTAATACTACTGAATTCATATTGTGTTTAATTATAATATATTTCTGCATTAAACCAATTTTGTATTTTAAAAAATAGTTTTTTCTGGAAAAAAACAAGTTTTCAGTAATATTTATTTCATTTCTATGAAAAACATATTTGATTCTTTTTTCTAGTTCCAGAAGCTTGCCAGGTCACTTTTTCTATTATGTTTTTAACCAGATTTTGCATTATTCTTTTCTGTTGCACTGTTTGTAAACCCAGGGACAAACATCCCTATTCAAGAGAGATATTTGCAGATAAATAGATTTTAGATCCATTGCTAATGAAGATGTATATTGTATTCTTTATCCAACTTTGACAGGATGTCAAAATCTGCACCTAGCATAAGTAATCATCATGTTACATTTCCTGTCACTTATAGTTGAATTTTACTAAGGTTTTTGATGATTTGAAATGTCTGTAATTGAAAATATACTTCTTATAGAATTAAAAACTAAATTCTTCTATTAATCAGGAAAGAGAAATATATGATACATATGAAAGAAACTAGAGTAATGTTTAATTGGGGTATGATCCATCTGCTATCCCATAATCAATAAGAAATATTAGTAACTAAATAAATAGCCAGTTTGGTGTAGTGATTAAGGTGTTGGCCTAGAATACAGGAGACAGTTCTAATCCTGCCTTAAGCATGAAAACCAGCTGTGTGACTTTGGGCCAGTCACTTTCTCTTAGTCCTACCCACCTCACAAGGTTGTTATTGTGAGAAAAAGAGGAGGACGAAGGAATATTAGGTACGTTGAGTTTCGGATAAAATAATAAAGACAGGATAAAATCTAACAAATAAATAAGAGAAATGCTTTTTACTAAAGTGATTTCTTCTCTTTGCAACAGTATACAAGTTCTGATACTGTTCCAAATAATTTGCCAATTTCCTTGTACCCCACGACAAATTTTAAAATGTTTGCGTAACTACAAAAGGAAGAAGCAATGTTTGATTGCCTGCTTCTTAAGGCTAAGACAAAATGACTGGTCCAGTCACCCATTTAAGGTTCGTGCCTAAGGTGGAACTAGAACTCACAGTCTCCTGGTTTCCAGACCAGCATCTTAACCACTACGCCAAACTGACTGTCTCTGGGAAATTACTTTAATTATTTTCATGGAAGAGTTCCATCAGTGGAAGATAACCTATAGAGGTTCTAGCCAGAGGTGGTATTCAGCAGGTTCTGACCAGTTCTGGAGAACCGGTAGCAGAAATTTTGAATAGTTCGGAGAACAGTAAATAGCACCTCTGACTGGTCCCGCTCAGGGGTGGGTTCTAAACTTACCTTGCCGGCGGTTCACTGCCTCCCGTGCTGCGTGTGTGCACGCGCATGCACAGTAAAAAAAGCTCCGAAAAATTAAAAAAAAAGAGTCCGAAAATAAGATGGCGAAGCATGCGCAGTGCTGGAAATTCGGTTTTCAAAAGGATGTCGGCGCCCACAGAGCAACAGAACCGGCTCCGTGATGTCACCAGCGGCCTACTACCTACTCGGTAGAACCGGTCAGAATCGGTAGGAACCCACCTTTGGTCCCACCCCCATCTATTCTCTGCCTCCCGAGTCCCAGCTGATCAGGAGGAAATGAGAATTTTGCAGTAACCTTCCCCTGAAGTGGGAAGGGAATGGAGATTTTACAGTATCCTTCCCCTACTATGCCCACCAAGCCACACCAACAGAACCGGTAGTAAAAAAAATTGAATCCCACCACTGGTTCTAGCACTTGGATTATTGAGACACTGTGTAAATATCACTTACAGAAGGATCAGTTGGAATGCTTAATTGAAGCAAACCTGTAATATGGCATTAATAATTAAAACTATGTAGAAATACTGACCCAAAAGTTAAGACTGCTACAGCCAGTCTTTAAAGAGCATACGTTAATGGAATACTTAAATTGGTTAGTTACAAAAGCAATCCAACTGACCCCTTTTCATCTGATTTGCAGATTATTTATTTTGTGGTAGTTTCTGGACTTCCTATTGATTGCAATCGTTCTATTTATGTTATAGAATTTGGAAGAGAATATTAAAAAACAAATTAGAGATGAAATAAGTGCTTGGAAGCTGACTCAGGTAAGGGAAATAACTTTTAAAATATTAGTTCAGATTTTAAAAAATATTGTTCCTGTATAATTTATGCCATGATATATGGGAAGATTGCTTGAATGCTAAGCTATACATAGACAGCTTTAAAACATTTTATTATATTAAGGATACTTTAAAGAAGAACTTATACAAAGCTGGTTTCTTGGGTGTCTGCTTTTTATGCCTTGTAGGGGTGGAACCGTCAGTCCTAGATGACCACATGATCAAATTGCATCTTTCTTTTTTAACCCATTAATGCAATCATCTTTTTTTCACTCAATCCCCTATGCATTCAATTTGAAACAGATTATCTAGAACATATTTTTACACCAAGGGTCAATCTAATAATATGTGAAAAAATGATATATGATATACAGGTGAAACTCGAAAAATTAGAACATCGTGCAAAAGTTCATTTATTTCAGTAATGCAACTTAAAAGGTGAAAC
>JANHFT010005637.1:23938-42296 GCA_032467955.1 Pseudoxenodon macrops
AAATACAACATAGCAGCAGCCATAAGGTGACCATGCTCGCCGCCTCTTGTACCTCAAAAATAATAAGACCTCCCCGAAAATAAGACCAAGTGCTTATTTCGGGGGTCAAAAGACCCTGTCTTATTTTTGGGGAAATACAGTACTTTATGCTTTTCAGAAGTCTTTTTGATTTTTGCATCTCTTAAAATTTGGTGCCCCTAGATTAATGCCTGTTCAGCCTTAGCCTAGGAGTCAACTCTGTATATATGTTGCTGTCAAAAAATTTAAAGTGCCAGTTATATACTAAATTTTACATGATTACAGTATCTGCTTATTTATACTTATTCCTGCCCATTATGAATGTGACATACCTGAAAAGTCAAATCTCACAAAGCAAACGTGCCATAAAGGGACAGATGTACACCGATTAAGATACTGTGGGGCTTTTCCAACAAAAGGAATGCTAGTAGAGGAGATTTCAGGGTGATGATGACAAAGGAGGGGAAAAAAGAAGGTTTCAGACTGAGTGAACAGGGTGAAAGGATTATACAAGAAAGGGAACTTCAGATTTTTAGAACCATGGATTGCTCAACTTGTGATGCATGTGATGCGGAGTGGAAGATAAAGAATAAGGTGAGAATAGAATTGAAGAAAAGGAAGTGAATGGCCTGAGAAGCCAAACTGGTTAGGCCTCATTACTGCTCTGATGGAAATGTGTAAGAATACCAGATCCTACATTAGATTGGAAGATGAGAAAAGCATTCTGGAAGAAGGTAATACAAACTTCTCCTTTTAGTTGCCAAAAAACCTACATTTGAAGCAGTCAGGAATTGTCCTTGACCTAAAAGAGACTTGACTTCCTTTTTAAGTTAAGGGAGCAGAGAAAATGGAGGCAGGTTGCATATATAGCCATGGAATTGAAAAACGAAACCTGAATTGGCCTGTGGGCCAAACAGAAGAAATAAATAGTAAAGCAATGCCAGTCTTTGATGGTTGAATGGTAAACCTGATCTTTTCTTGGATGAAAGAGCCTTCCACATTTCTAGAACATGTAAATTTCTTTAACTAAAAAAATAGGTTTCACTTCATCATAGTTCCTCAGGATTAGAAAGAACTTATTAAAGTGACATGCAGGGGGAAATTTCCTCCTTTGGTATTGAGGGATAGGGGAGGAAGGAGATAATTCTTTTGCAGCACACGGTTAGGCACTAGAACAAACTATCTGAGATGCCCAGATATCAGTAGGGTCTAATTTGAGAATGTTTCTCTATCTGGTAAGAACATAAGATCTCCAATACTTGGGGTCAAGGGTGGGCTTTAGCAACGGGTTCACTGCCCTGTTACTGAGTAGCCGTGCCCATGGTGGGCGTGGCCTAGAAGGCCTCCTGCACCATGGCGGGCGGTGTGTGTGTGTTTTTGCTCTTCCCAGGCTCTGGAGGCTTTTCTTGAGCCTCTGGGAGAGCAAAAACTGCTTCCCTTGTGTCTGGAGGCCCTCTGGAGCCGGAAAACAGGCCCATTTCCGGACTTCCGGAACCTCCAGTAGGCCCGATTTTTGCCCTCCCAGACCCTCCATGCGGCCCCTGCACTTACCTCGAATGATGAATGGGCCATGTGGAGACTCCTGGAAGGGGAGGGGTGGGTGTTGCCAGCCAGGAGTGGCATTTGGGGGTTCGCCGAGCCACGGTGATCCTTGGCTAGAGGATCACCCGAACCCTTCCAAACCCCTGTTTGGGGTGGGTGCCTTCAAAGAACATTGCAATTTTCTATTTCCATTACATACATTTACTGAGCTAACCAAATAGAAGATTAGTAGTAGTGACAAGCTGCATTGGAATGAATAGAAGAACCTATGACACGATTGGGATGAAATGGCAGCTAGCGGAAGTAATGTCTAAGGAGCATGGTAATAAAGCAACCCTATGGTTTTCTGGACCATGAGCATATTTCTCTTGACATGGGAGGTTGTTATTTGGCCTTCCAGATATTTTTAGTTACAATGCAGCACCGCCAGTCAGCATAATTAATAGTTAAGATGAAAAAAAATGTGATGCCTTGAGATATTTGTAAAAATAATAAAGACGGGATCCAAATAAATAACAATTTGGAGGGCAACATGTTTTTCATCCTGGAACTACATAGTAGCAATTTAAATTAGATGGAGTTAAAGGGAAATTACACAAATTCATGGGAACATGGGTCTTTCAGCAGTAGTTTGCCACGATGGGTTCAGAGAATCTGTACAACCTTCCTAATGTGTTACAGAAGTTAATCAGTGGATTGTGCATTCCCTTGAGACCAGATCACATTAGTTTCTTGGAGGATAGGATTGAAGTCTAAAGTATGTTCTGGTGTAAAGTAGAATTATTTTCTTGGTTTCTTCCTGGTACAGGGGCTATCTGGGCTGGCCTAGACAGAGCTTAAAGGGCCCCTTTCTCACGATCTCCAAAGCTCCATAAGGTTTACACTTTTTGTAACAGTTGAAATGACTGAGTGTATTATTGCTGAGTTGCAGGACGTTTTTCCAGAAAGTATGTCTTTTTATGAGATTCATAAAAGCAAGCAAATGCTATAAGAAGTGAGAATCTGGACTCAATGGATATTTGTAACAAACCAACAAAACTAGGGAGACACACACACACACACACACACACACACACACAAAGCCTGTCAGACCTCTTGTTGACACAATGTATAGCACTGATATTAATAAGAGTACACTGTGGCTGAGTACATACAATACAGTTAATAATTAAAAATATAGAAAATACCCATAAAATGCCTACAGCCGAAATTAACTTTGGTTGCAATCATAGGTTCCCTCCCATGATTGTATGTTGTACAACCTCAATTACTTACATCATGAACTCAGTCAATGTGAAAAGTTAATGATGCTAGCATGAGTTTTCCATTGCTACTGTACTAGTAGTATCTACTAAAGCAAAGCAGTGATTGATAAACCTAGGTATGTTCTGGAGCAGATTGTGAGAGGTGATCAGGACAAGAGACAGATCCACTTTATCTGGTTCTGCCCAGATGTAAATTTGAACTATCATTTTTCATAACAGAACATCTAGGACATTGCAGTCCAAACAAACAAACATTGTCTCCCATAACTCTTAACTGTTAATTTTTGGAAATAATTAATTTCCACAGTAGATATGAACTAAACTGAAAGCTTTAGTATTATCAAATGCATTTTGCTTGACAAAATAGTTGCCTTGTCTGAAGTCTACACTTTTGGTGGCATAGAAAGTAACATGCTGGTGAGATTCTCTTGGATTACAAAATACAACTCATTTGCCCTTCTGTGGAATGGCTTTTCCATTCAATGGCATTTTCTCTGCTTTGTATTATCTTTGTGAACTGGAAAAGAAATGCTGGTTTTATATGCTATGAGCAACACCAACCAATCCCGTCTTGAGTGCGTCAATGCCCTAGATTCTTTATGAAGGAAATGAAATGAGTGAGAAGGGGGAAATATGCAGAGGTTTGCATATGTTGGTATATTTATTGAACAAAGGACTCAAAGTAAGAATTGTATGCCTATGCAGTGGTTCGTTGCATATTCCTACATGTTTACTGAACACTTATAAAATCTGTTCAAGTAGTAATCCGTCATTACTACTTTTTCATGTGGCTGAAAGACATCCAGAGCAGTGGTGTATTGCTCCCGGTTCTTAGCGGTTCAGGAGAACCGTTAGTGGTGACGGTCACCTAATTGAGAACCGGTTCTTTCCGACGTTGATATTGGCCCACCCGGACTCCTTTCTACTCTTTATCTTCTCAGCTGATTAGCGTGGCAGAGTGAATCTCCGCGGGATCAGCTGTGCTCTTCCCAGTAGAAACAGAGACGTGAACAGTTTTTGTAAAGTGTGCATGCGCATGCAGTGTTTGGCGCACGCACGCATGCACAAAGAGTGCACACAAACCGCGCAATGATCGAACCGGTAGTAAAACCGGGAGGAATCTACCACTGATCCAGAGGCTCAATTTGTAGACTGCTTTGCATGTAAGTTGATCACTGGCCAGGCAAAATTGGGAAAATGAAAATAGAAAGGCGCTACTTCAGTCACAAAGGAACACAATTATTGAGCCGCCTTCTTTCTTGGCTGTAGAAAATACAACTCACACGCAGGGCAGTGTCTGGCACATAGCCCTGCTCTCTAGAATCAGATTCATAGATAGGTTCTAGCTCAACTTCTACCTGATGCTCTCCAAATAGGTTGTAAAATTACCATCTTACAAAGGGCACCAGATGGAGCACACTATATTGACTCAAAGTCAAATCATTGAACAGTCTATCTTTCAATCAATAAATGGGGTGGCCTTCATCATAGTGATCGAGTCATCCCCACCTAACGTTCTGAAGCAGGTTTGTGTGTGTGTGTGTCTCCTGGAAGTTCAGGTAGCCCTTCATTTATGATGGCAGTTGGAACCGGAATTTCTATTGCTAAGCAGTATGGTCATAAAGCACAACTACATTGCTAAGTGATGGCAATCCCTGAAGTCCCAATTGCTGTCATTAAATGGTCGATAGGTGAGGTCATTTACTGCAATCTCCCCACAACTAAAGTCAGTAGGGAAACTGGCAGGAATTAGCATGTCCCAGGCCCACAGGCAGGTAAGTGGCAGGTAACTGGCTCAAGGTTGACTCAAGCTTCTGTCCTTCTGAGGTCGATAAAATGAGGACCCAGATTGTTGGAGGGAGTATGTTAACCGCTGTAAATGGCTTAGAGAGGGCTGTAAAGCATTGTGAAGCGGTATAAATAAGTGCTGTTGCTATTTGGTTGCAGGGCGGAGCAACAGGTGCATGGGAGGGTTGGGAAGGATGCGGAAGAAGTGCAGGGGTATGCGAGAGAGCAAGGAGTGTGTTAGGCACAGTGTGGATCAGGGAGGGTGTGTGAAGTGCAAGTCATGATTGCAAGAATCACAGCATGTATCGGGGAAGTTGTGCAAGTGGCTGTTGTGCAAGTACTAGCGGGACTGGGGGTGGAATGGCAAGGTGGAGGAATTACCTCAGCAATTTGTGACCTTCCCTGCCCCAACAGGTTTCTAAGGAAACTGGTGGGGAAGGTTGCAAATGGTGATCACATGGTTACGGAGTGCTTTGCAACTGGTTGCAAGTGTGAATGGGTTGCCAAGCAGACCGCAGGGGTGCTGAGACAGCTGGCCCTCTGAGGACCGGTAGTAATCCCATTTCATTCAGTGCCATTGGAGCGTTTGCTGACCGAATGGTCATAAGTGAAATGCATGGAAAAAATATTAGTAGAATATGGACAGTCTATCCGCATCATAGCAGTAAAATCAAAGTGATAAGAAAACCTGATACAGGGACCACATTTTTTTCAAGGCCAGTCCCTTAGCTTCAGAGATATGCTAATGTGATGTTGAGTTCAGGGCAGGGAAACTGGTTTCCATCAGAAGAGAATTTTAATTTATCTTTATTTATATAGATAATGATATAGATTTGACTGGGCGGATCTTTTTCCTCTGCCATACACACTTTTTGGTATCATAGTTTTTTTTAATAAAATAACCAGGTAAAATAGCAATATAAATCAGTACATTCCTTGAGCCATATGGCCTGTTTGCCACAATGGGATTAAAAATAGAAAGAAAGAAAAATAAATGCATGCATTAAGAGCAAAAATGGGAGGGGGGGAAAAGAGACTGGCTTTTGAAAAATAAACCTTATAAAAGGCAAATAGAAACATTGTCAGAAACAGCACAGAATACGACACCTTTGTGAAACTAAGCTACTTTCATTCTCACTTTTACAACATTTTAAAGTGCAAAAAAGCATAAGATTTTTTTTAAAAGGCTACATCATACAAGCAAATTATAATCCCCCCTCGTGCTTAAAGATAATAAACTTAAAAGATATATTATTTTTGGGAAATAGTGGAAAAGATGCCTACATCTATTGTGTAGCACCAAGAATCAATAACTGAAAACTCCAATAAAACCCCGATAAAAGTTATAGTAATTTATTTTTGTCTTGATTTTCTGCCCTTTTAATAGCAGAACAAATACATCCCTTGCTTTTAAAAAGTGAGGAAAACAGTTTATTTGCCAGACTGCCAGGGGGCTCCATCAATTTGGCATTGGAGTAAGAAAGAAGACATAATATGAAAGAGAGAGCAAACACACCTGCATGAACAAGATGGGAGACAATGTATAGCAATCGTAAAAGACAAGAGGCAATGCAAACAGAGATTTATGGGTCTCTCACACACCTACACACTGAATTATCTTGGTCTGATGCGCTACGACATTGGAGGAACACGGTCGCTTCCAGGCTGCTGCTGGACCAAAAGCTTCTCTCTGCACAGGGTTTGCCAAGGTGGGGTGCAGTGAGGAGGCAGAGATGTTGCTGCGACAGTTTGGAATTAGTCCTCTGGTGGTGACACTCAATACCCAAAGGTTTCCTGTGAGGCATAGACCATGTAGAGGAAGCCATCTTCATCCTTCTCTTGCTCGTAGATCTCAGAGATTGGGGTAGAAACGCTCACCATGCTGTGCTGGTTCACCAACAGGAAGAAAGCCTGGGTTGGATTCAGCTGTAGCCGGCGCCTGAGGAGGTGCAGAAGGCAGTTATTGAGCCTGAGTTAAAATAGGAGCACAAGGGAGCATGCACAGCTAATTCTAGTTAAATAAATGAACAAAAAGATATGGGGCACCAATACCATAAATGTCTAAAAACTAACAGGCGTTTCAGTGCTATTTTATTACATGTTCTACCATCCGTTTAATAAATCTGCCCTGCTTAAGTTTTCTTTCTTTTTCTAATTTGCTTGTGTGGTGGGTTTTTAAAAAAAATAAATCTTCGTAATGTAGGCTACACAACAGGTCAGTACTAATGGTAACAAGAGCATCTTAACAAGATATTTAAACGGGAATGACAGTCCCAGCACATCCTGAAGACAGAATGCTTATTTGAAATTGATTTCCCAGTCATGCTGCCTTCAGAATGCGTCAGTCTTGCCATTCAGAGGTTCAGATTGGTTAAGGGTGCTTTACCCTTTTCTTTCTATAGTTTACTCCCACTTTGGACACTGACAGCTTCAAGCACATAATCACACATAATGATGAAAGCCTTGCAAAATATATCTGCTGCCTTGCTTTACCGGTCCATGTGTCTCTGCTACACACATTAATCCTCTTGGAGGGCCTCCAAAGTGTCCTTCTGTGTGATTTGCACACAGTTGCAGCAAGAGCTAATCCAAATAATGACTATGGAGCTATGAAGCTCTTTTAATTCTCAAAAAAGTGCAGTTTCAGGCAAGAGGCAGAAATTTGATATACTTCTGATTTGATAACTACATCTCGATAACTACAGTGAATCAGTCCACGTGCAGATAAGAGGTACTGCAAATATGCATTCTCAATGCAGGGTTATCTAATCTCCAAGTCTACTACCCATCTTCACTGAAGGCAGAATTGCCACTATAACCCTTGTAATATTTCTTTGGGAACCAACTGGGGTTGGTTTGGGTGAGTGATATCTTTCAAACAACTATCTATATACCTGTACAGCAGCAGGCAAAGGATTATGGACTTTTCCCATCTTTAATTGGGAATATGTATTACTTTGCTGACTTCAAATTGTCGTAAGCCACTCTGTACATGTGGGAACACTCTTAGCCATTCTAATCCTTGCCACTCTAAACTTCTGTCCCCAAATCTTTCCATGTCTTGAACAGGGTTCCTTTCTTCCGGGTGAATGAGGAAATGGTTAAAAGGCAAGGTGCTCTACAATGAAAGAGACGTTGCTTTCATACCGTAGGCCGGGGGGGTCTCCAAACTTGGCAACTTTAAGACTTGGCTGTCTGAGGAATTCTGGGAGTTGAAGTCCACAAGTCTTAAAAGTTGCCAAGCTTAGAGATTCTTGCCGTAGGCACCCAAGTTGTCAGCACTATTCCACTCAAAAGGAAAGATGCTCCTTGGTCATATGATTTTGAGAAGCAAATCACAGCTGTTTTGAAGTATTTCACTTACCGGATTATTTTTACCAATTCACTCATATTGACATGATCAGGAACTAGAAATTTGGTCTTATCCAGAACAGGTAGCTGCTTCTCCCCTTTGTATCTCTCAATAATGACCTGGTGAGGAAAAAAAGTGGTGCTGTCAGATTCTTTCTTGCCCAGCAAAATCAAAAATACAATCCTTTTTAAGGCAGCAAACATTATTGGTGAGCAAGTAACAATTTTTTGGATCTAGACAATTAAGACAGAGAATTGGGTCCTTTTTAAACAGATTTCTTCCAAATTATCTTGTGAGATGTTGAAGTTCCCATTCAAAATCTAATTAAATTTCAAAAGAGAACACAAAATAAGCAAAATCCAGTAGTCTCCTGAGATTTGAAACATTTTGATATTTTACTTTTGGGGGGGGGAATCTAAGGGTCCCAAGAGGTGCTTTGAAGCAGGTGCAGGTGCTGCTGTATTACAGAGCTGATTACTGCAAGATGTTTGTAAAAGCTTTAATAATGATGTAGAGTCTGTAAAAAGGAAAGCAGGGAACCACTGTATTCCATCAGTAGTAAACGAGCAATTAAAATGATGTTCATTCATATACTAGAGAAAGATAGTATATTGTGAAAATCGATTATTCAAAAGGAATAGCAAACTCAAAGCCATATCATTATAATTTTGCTTTATCATTATTGGTACTTCCTTACTCTGTGATCATAGAAAGAAAAAACTTCCCTGATGCTCTAAATAAAACTAAACCCCAGAAATCTGTTTCTTGTACAATAAAAGATATTGAAGACCAAATTAAAATTCTGCAATAAGCAACTGCATCTGTTCTTACTCAAAAGTGTGACTTCTAGCCATAGCCTGATAGCATATGATCAATCAAACTCTACCTTTGAATATAGGTGGCTGAAGAATCCTTACATGAAAGTAGATGTTCACCCAGATAGGTTCTATGTCCATGATGGCGAACCTATGGCATGCATGCCACAGTGCCATACCTGAGGGCATGCGAGGCATTGCCCTCTGTCAGTTCCAGCGTGTGCTGGCCAGGTGATTGTCGGCCCTCCGGAGGGCATGGGGGGGCGTTTTCACCCTCCCCAGGCTTCAGGAAGTTCATTCCGGTTGGCACATAGTGCCGTTTTTTACTCTCCCCAGGCTTCAGGAAGCCTTCCTAAAGCCTGGGAAGGGTGAAAAACGACACAACAGGCCAACCAGAAGATCTGAGGCTTCAGTGAGGCCTATGCGCATGCACGGGGGGAAGGCATTGCATTATGGGTGTGAGCGTGCATGTTATCGCGCGCGCACTCGCCCTTTTGGCACCCAAGTAGAGAAAGGTTAGCCATCACTGTTCTATGTAATTCTAATGCTATTAAGAGGTCCTAGTTATGTAAACTGCTTGCGTCTAGGGGTTTTTCTTCAAACATCTGTATTCTAGCTACATGATATTGGGGAGCATAAACTGTATTACATGACGGTAACACATGTAATGTGACACAAAAATAGAAAGGACTTTCTCACTTTGGAATGACAAGATACATATTCAGCAACACTCATAATGGAAAGCTAAGCTTAAGTCTTATTTTTCCCACTGATATCTTAGTTCTTCATATTCAGTTTTGTGTTCCTTTCACTATGGAAAAAACAAATATATAGTGATTGTCTTTTTTTGTTTTGCTATGTCTGCTTATATTCCTTTGTTATATTTTTACCAGCTAAGTTGTTTGCTAATCTTGCTCTTTTCACAATTCTTCCTATCTATTGTTGCAATCCATATACATTAACTGTGTTTACCTACCTGTCAAAGGTGCTAACTATTTATGTGCCAATTTTTAATCAGGTCACCAAAGATATACAATGCTTGCAGCTGCACTCTTTATTTCAAAAGGAAAAGGAAACTTAAGTGTTGCATGCAATATACAAACAGTTGCTTAATTCTGTGCAATATTAAAGAGGACTGTCATTTGTTTTGACACTCCCCATTATCACACAAAGGAGACAGTTGATCACTGTCAACTGGGGCTGTAGGGTGTGCTTTGGATACATAGGTTACTCTTAATTGCTTCTTTGAGTTGTAAACTTAGGTTTCCCTTCAGTTGTCAGTGATATCATCTAGCACTGTGATGGCGAACCTATGGCACGTGTGCCAGAGGTGGCACGCAGAACCCTCTCTGCGCGCATGCGAGCTGTCGCCCCAGCTCAGCTCCACTGAACATGTGTGCATGGCTCCTGTCGACCAGCTGGTTTTGGGTCTCTACTGAACATGTGGGGCGGATGGGGCACATGTGTGGGAGACGCATGTGCATGCATGGTGGCAGGGTGTATGCATGGAGTTGTGCGCGCATGCGTGGGGTTGCACATGTGGATCATGCATGCACGGACGGTGGAGTGGAGTGCATGGGGAGGTTCACACATGCATTGCATCATTGGTGTGCATGCACACTTTCAGCAGTCGGTAACAAAAAGGTTAGCCATCACTGCCATAGGAAGGAAGCAATGGCAAACCACTTCTGAAGTCTTGCCAATAAAACTCAAAGACTAGTCCAAACAATTGGTAAGAATCAACACTGATTTGAAGATATGCATGTGTGCGTGTGTGCATGCACACACTAACACATAACATGACTTGCTTAATTCTGGCTTAGCCACAGTAATGTATAAATCTAGCTGCTGTATTTTGAAGTCCATGAATGATGGCTTAACACAGTGATGGCTAACCTTTTTGTCATTGCACGCGACAGTGTGCTCACACACATCCATAATGCAATGCCACTTGTGTATGCCCCAACCTGTGCATGTGTCTCCCGCGTACGCCCCCTCCCCCCACGCATGTGCAGGAGAGACATGTAAACCAGCTGTCCGACGGGAGTCGCAGTGGAGCTGAAGTGGGACAAGGCTCACGTGCCCAGAGAGGGCTCTATGTGCCACCTGTGGGTTCGCCATCACAGGCTTAGCATGTCTAAGCAGCCATATTAGGCTAAAAAACTGTGGGTCTATTCAACAATTCATAGTTGTCAGAATTGTGGCCTAACCATATTTCCATTCCCTTAATTACAAATCTTTTATTTTATTTTTGTTTGCTCTGTATACCGCTAAAGGCATCCAAATAAGCAGCTTTCCTTGGGAAGTAGGAGCCTCATATTTTTAGACAGAAATAGCAACAGCTTTTAGACTTATATACTGCTTCACAGTGCTTTACAGCCTTCTCTAAGAGGTTTACAGAATCGGCATATTGCCCCCAACAATCTGGGTCCGCATTTTACCCATCTCGGAAGGATGGAAGGCTGAGTCAACCCTGAGCCTGATGAGATTCGATCTGCCAAATTGCAGTCAGCTGGCAGTCAGCAGAGGTAGCCTGCAGTAGTGCACTCTAACCACTGCACCACAGTGGCTCATGATAGGACTATAAAGATATTATCAGAACACTGCCATTCCTTCCTCGGAACACCTAGGTTACACTTGGGAGTCAAATAAAACCTAACCCTAAATATGTAGCAGATTGCCGCATGATGCTGCTCTTTTGTCAAAAGAAATCATGGAATTCATACTCTGAACTAGAACCAAAGTAGGAGAGTGTGAGACATAGTCCTTTGCCCCCTATGGTCAAAATTGGAAGGAATTACATAGCAACAATTCATAGGGCCAAAAAAAGGAGCCACTGCGTTTTATGCATATGTGGCTTGTAGTCAGAAAGGTCTAAGCTATAAGCAGCTACAGCTTTTTAACCAACTTGACTCAACAGCGTTAACTTTCAGTCCTCTGTGTTGCAAAACTGTGCAAATGTGCAAAACCGAATAAGAAGAGTTATTTTTATTTCTTTTTATACCTAAAGTGGACATATTTATTTCAAGCAAACAATTACAAAACTAAAAAAAAATATGTGAATGGCTTTCGAGCCCGGCAAAAGTTGTGGCAAAACTGTTTCCAAAAGGCATAGACAGGATTGCCATGTTTTTAAAATATCTTTCTCCCCTCTGCCCCCTGGCTCATTTTAGGCAGCATAAGGTGTCTGTAACTCTTCTAAAATCAGCTGTCTACCAACATGTATTATATTTAGGCAAAGATTGTGTGGTCCTGAGACCCTGGAGGGACAGAGGAATTGGCAAGTGGGGGAAATAAAATGAATAAGAGAAGGAGAAAATAGCTTCGGAGAGAGAAACGATTGTGCTGAATCACTTCAGGCCTTAAAGAAGATTATTTTGAAGTAGAGCAGAAGCTTTGATGTCACCTCCTCTGGGGCTGTGAATCTGAGATCAGGTTTAGCATCCAGAAAATCTTAAAAATGAATTCCTAGCCTATCTCTCCCCTTACCATCTGCTAGCAAGAAAGCTGGACTGGAATTACACCCAACAGCGTTCACCTCATTTCCCTTCTCCAGGACAGAAGTTTGTTTAAATGTGGAATTTGGGGTTTAATTCCTTCATTTCTATTACTTCTACCATTACTAATGGCACAATCTGACTAATTTTTTAAACAGAAGGAGGAAAAATGTTTACCTATTTCCCCCCCCAAGTTATTCACATCTGATTGGCAGGTTTCTTGGACTCTGTATCAGATGTAAGACATCTGACACTTGGAGAGAACTTAATACAGCAAACCTGTGATAGATCAGCTGCTGAAAAGAATCTCATCTTGAATTCGCTCATAAACTTTTAACTCCAGTGTATCTGCTCTTGAATCAGGATCTAAAATCCTGCAAATAGCACTAGAGACCCCCCAACCTAATTTGTAATCCAGAAATTTTCACAGCTTTTTTGCATGGAAGTCAGCTTCTTAGTATCAGGTGATTAGAAAAGAAATCAAGGCTAGAGGCAAAGTATTCAATTTAGATAAAAGGTCCACAGCACATGTACCCACATCAAAATAATGAAACATACATGGTGACACCACAGTACAAGCTTTTTGTACTCCTGTTGCAATGTCACACACAAGGATGGAAGGGGAGGTGTTTGCACCACAAAGTTATTGTGCAAGTTTATCGTGTTCCCCTTGTTGCTCTTTGCTTGTCTCTCCCCACCATTGCCTATGTTTATAACATATTCTTTACCTAAATTGGAACAAGAGAAATTGGAGGAAGCTAATTCTATCAGTTGATGGTAAGGTAGTGAAGTAGATGCTTCAGGAATGTATTCAAAGAACAATTCAAGTTTTAACAAAGGCATAAATTTAGCTTTTCCTATTTACCTTGCATTGGAGAGGTTGGTGGGAATGCTAAGAGTTACAGTAAGAGAGACACCTTTAAAAATGTCTTAATGTGTTTTCAGTTTAAAGAGGTAAAGCATTAAAACCATTTCAAAAGAATTAAACCATGTGCTAAATGGGTAAACTCTAATGCCTGATATGCGAATTGTGATCTGCAACACAGCCCTAACATAAATCAAGTTGTTTGAAAAATTTTATTTATTTTATTTTTCTTAACTGGTACAGTCATACCTTGGCACGCAACTGCTTCAAAGCTCATTAAATTTGGTGTTTGACACATTTTGTAGCAGAAAACGTGTCCTGGCACTCATCTTTCTCTTGATAGTCAATTTGCAAGGAATAACTTGCTGAAGTTGGCTGCCTCGTGACTCGCTATTTCTTCTGGACAAAACAGTGGGTCACGTGGTAAGTCATGTGGTTTTCTTGGTACTCAATAGTATTTGTCATGTTTTCCAGAATGAATTACCGACAGGTACTGAGGTACCACTGTATTCTGCCCACTGTACACTAAAAGCAGCTTACAAAGAAATTATATATTTATATATTTAAAATTGTAAAACATATAAACAGTGTACCATACTGAAAATGAGCAGCAAAAATAAAGAAAAAACCCAGTAGTTGTAGTGGTTAAGGCATCACGCTAGAAACTGGGGGACTGTGAGTTCTAATCCCAGTTTAGGCATGAAAGCCAAATGGGTGACTTTGGGCCAGTTACTCTCCCTCAGCCTAATCCACCCCACAGGGTTGCAGTTGTGGGCAAAATAGGAGAAGGAAGGAGTATTAGGCTGTGTTCTCAGCTATGGTTTATTTTAAAAAAATAACAAAGATGAGAGAGAGAGATAGGTAGATAGGTAGGTAGGTAGGTAGGTAGGTAGGTAGGTAGATAGATAGATAGATAGATAGACAGATAGATAGATAGATAGATAATATATACAAGTCAGAGTTGAACTGTCAAGTCCTTAATGCTCTCTGAGCTTGGTTGTTTGCTTGCAGACACTTCGTTACCTGACTTGGTAAACATCATCATTGCTAGTGAGTGTTTGCTCCTTGTTCATGTACAGTAGCTTGCCCTTCCAGTGCGGTGGGGGTGTTCTCCTTGATAGTTCCTTGATTAGGATACTGTTTTCTGCTTCATTATTTGTCTGCTGTTAATCTCTGCTTATCTGGGTGTTAGCTGCTGAAAAGCATGTGTTCTAGACTTTTTGCTTCCTACTTACCGGTAGCTTTTTTATTTGGAATAGTATGTAAGTATGGTTTATCTCGATGTGTTTATTGATGGTTGAATTTTCTGAATGACAGGCTTCCAGGAATTCTCTGCATTTGTGGATTTATCTTGGTCTGGAATGCTCACAGGTTCCCAGTTGAAACGATGGTTGAATCTGTCCATGTGTTATGAAACTAACACATTTTCATCATGTCTTCTGACTATTTATTACTGTTCATGGATGATCTTTGCTAATCCTTTGGCTGTCTATCCTGTATAGTAGTTGTTATAGTCCTTACACTGTGTGTTGTAGATGACCTGTTTTTTCTTCTTCTTGGGCTACTGGATGTTTTGGTTTATGTAAAAGTTTTTGTAGAGCATTCATTTGTTATTATGGTGATGCTATATGGTTGTAACCATTTGTTGGTTGTTTCTGATACTTTTTTGATGAATGGCAGAGTTATCTTTTCCATAATTTGTGTTCTTTGTGTCCGTATCACAAGGTTGAATAGTCAAGATACTTGAATACATTTTATTATTTTATTTATTTTATTATTTTTACCTATCTCAAACAAGTAACTCTGGGCTGGGAAAATCTAATATTGTCGGAAGATGTTGTGTGTTTCCTCTTATAGGAAATATGCCACCTATCAGAAATAGGTTGCCTATAAGAAAAAGCTCATAAAAATCCAACCAGAGCACTTTAGACATTTAATTTTAATAGCAGTTAATGGAAATTTTTGTTGAAAGGTTGAAAAGGACTTGACCATTAATTTAGTGTGGTGTAGGGTAGAATAATTCTCAGAACATAGAAATCAAATGGAATGGAAGGTTAAAAAGCACCAAGGGAGATTATATACCTGAATACCAAGTAATAGATGGTAGGAGTTAAAGACTTGTAAATTGGTCTAAATCAGGGGTGTCAAACTAGTGGTCCACAGGCCAGATGCGTCATGCATAGGCCACACCCACTCCAGCAATATGTCACGTGATAGCAATGTGGCACTGTGAGTTTGACACTCGTGGTCTAAATCAATTCCATGACAGTAAGTTAATTCCATCTCTCTCTCTCTCTCTCTGCCTCTCTCAACACACACACAAATTTATAATTTCATTTCCTATCTATCTAACTTTTCTTAAAACCTGAAGGTTTAATTACTCTAGCTACAAAAATTTCAGGTAAATTCTTTTTTCTAGGTGGAAAAAAAACCCTATTCTTAAGAAAGGATTAAAAGAGCAAATGATTAAAAATGGGAGAAAAGGCATTGACTGAATGGCATGTTTACACAGAGTATTCATCAGTGATTCTTCATCAAATTAGAGTGAGCTATAAAGAAGGTCCTCTTCAAATTTTTAATTAATGACTAGAGGGAATGCTTATTAAATTTGCAAATAGCATCAAACCGAATGAGATATCAAATACTCTGGGAGTGTAGTGAAGTAGGTTAAAAATGACAGAATCGAATTTAATTGACAAATGCAAATGTGTTTTTTTTTATATTTGGAAAAAGTAATCAAATGCACCATTATAGGAGGAAAGTTTTATGATTTAGTAATACAATGGAACCTCCATTCACAACCGTAATCCATTCCAGAACTCCAGGTCAACACATGATTTGGTCGTGAACGGATTTTGCATTGGTAACTCTCCATCTCATCGTAAATCAGTTCTAGGCATGATACTTCAAGAAGAATGTATACAAACTGGAGCCAATGAAAAGAAGATCATGAGAATATTCAGAGGTTTGAAAACCAGTTCTTACAAGAAAAGACTTGAAGGAATGAGCATGTTTAGTCTTGAGAAATATATTAAGACTTAGGGAACTGGAGGATAAAGCATATGAAGAACGGTTGCAAGAATTGGGTAGGTCTAGTCTAGTGAAAGAAGGACTAGGCATGATATGATAGCTATATCCCAATATCTCAGGGACTGCCACAAAGAAGAGGGCATCAATGTATTCTCCAAAACACCTGAAAGCAGGATATGAAGCAATGGAGGTAAACTAATCAAGGAGAGGGGCAACCTAGAAATTTCCTGACAGTCAGAATAATGAATCAGTGGATCAACTTGCCTCCAGAAGTTGTGAGTGCTCCAACACTGGAGGTTTTTAAGAAGAGGCTGGAGAATCATTTGTTTGGAATTGTATAGGGTGTCCTGCTTGAGTAGGGAGTTGGACTAGAAGACTTCCAAGGTTTCTTCCAAATCTGTCATTCTGTTATCCTCCATAATTCCAGCATATAGGAGAAAGAACAATGGTCTTAAGTTGGAGCAAGCCAGATTACAGTTGAATAATAGGAAGAACATCATAAAAAGCAGTTTGGAGTTTCCCACGTGAAGTGGCTAATTTTCTTTCTCTGGGTGTCTTTAAGCAGAGGATAGCAAGCTATCTGTCAGCATACTTTAAATTGGGTTCTTGCACTTAAGTAGGTGGACAGGATTAGACTGTATGTCCCTTCCAATTCTACGATTGAATTAATACATTGTTGCTACAACTTTGTTGTATGTATATACCTGTGTTGGCGAATCTATGGCACACATGCCACAGGTGGCATGTGGAGCCATATCTGACAGCACGCGAGGCATTGCCCTATGTCAGCTCCAGAACGCATGCGCATTGGCCAGCTGCTTTTCGGTCTTCCAGAGGGCGGGAGCTTCCTGAAGCCTGGGGAGAATGAAAAACGGCCCAACGGGTCAACTGGAAGTTCGGAGGCTTCAGTGAGGCTTGCATGCATGTGTGGAAGGGCAGTGCAGTGGTGGTGGTGGTTGTGCACACATGCACGGGGGGAGGGCATTGCATTATGGGTGTGGGCACACGTGTGCGTAGCCCCCCCCCCCGTGCTCCCCCTGCTTTTGGCACCCGATGGCAAAAAGGTTAGCTATCACTGCTCTATAGATTCTTCCTTTTGTGTCCTGGTCCTTTTTCTACTTTCTGTATTTCTTCTCTTTGTTTTCAGACATTCACGTAGCTTTTACTGTAACCATAAGCTTATTTTTCTTCTTCACTGGTATTGATTGTTACTGTGCTCTTCATATCTTCGCTTTTAGAATTTCCATCCTTTGTCAGATCTTTGGTCTTGGAAGCCTACTGAGACCCATTTTTGAAATCTTTTTGACATTTTACATTTGCCTATATTCTTTTTTCAGTTCCTTTAAATCAAAAACTCCCAACGTTACATACCTACTTTCCTCCAGTGTCCCTGCTACTTCCACTTCCCCAGCTAAACCTTTCAAACTGATTTATAGCTTATCAGACCGATTCATTCTCTTGCACCTTCCCTCACTTTTGAAGGTAAAAGTTGTTAGCAAGATAAGTAAGAAATTTCCTGGAAGTACTGTATGCTTGGGACCGAGTTTGTCCTCCCAACAGAGACAGGTAGTCCTTGATTTACAACAGTTCATTTAGTGACCATTCAAAGTTACAGCAGCATTGAAAAAAGTGACATGTGACCCATTTATCACACTTACGAAAATTGCAGCAACCCCCACAGTCAGGTAATCAAAATTCATCCACTTGGCAACTGATTTTATGACGATTGTAGTGTCCCGGGGTCATGTGACTCTTCCAAACGCTCCTGAAATCTTACGGAGATCTCTTTAGGAAATGCTACTTGCGTTGTTAAGTTGCAGATTCTATTTGGGGAAATATCCATGGTTTCTATTTGAACCTTTTGAATGGATACTGGGATAAATGTAACTAACTACTGCTTGTCCTATCCCAGGAATTACTTTCACTGAAGGATTTCATGGAATTATTTTCAACGTGAACAAAAGGGAGGATATTCACTTCTATCGCCATAGACCAGGGGTCAGCAACCCATGGCTCTGGAGCCGCATGTGGCTCTTTCATCCCTCTGTTGTGGCTCCCTGTTGCTGGTCGGCTCCACAATTGATAGGGCTTTCGGTTAGGACAGGTAGAGGAAAAAGAATGCCGTGCTAGGAGGAGACTATGGTGAGGGAATCAGACTTCCAGTCAGCTCCAGAATTGAACGGGGG
>JANHFT010005637.1:56116-90067 GCA_032467955.1 Pseudoxenodon macrops
CCCCCCGCCCCCCGAGAAAGAATTAAGGCGCGTCCAGGAGGATGTTATAGAATATGCATGAAGGGCAGATGTCCACAGATAATGAATAACACACACACACACACACACACACCTATCTTACCTATTAAAAAGCATTGCCAGGAGTTTATCTGGAAATAATCCCAGAAAGGACATTTGTTTATTCGTTTATTTAATAGCAATTTATTATAATTAATACTTCTCTTTGCTCCTAAACAGTTTTCAGTTGGACGTTAGTCAGTTGCAGAACAACTGGAATAACTGGTCAAATGGCAGCAGAAGTGTCATCTTAAAAATTAACATATTTATTACGCTACTGTATAAGCTTTGGTGGATCACATGTGTTTGATATCGAAGGCTGTTTTTGTTATGATTCACTGAAAATGTTGATTTGCTGAATTAAATCTTTTAATTAAAGATGACCTTCCAAGTCAGGCTTGGAGGAATCCAAATGCTTTCACGTTTTGTTTGTACATTGATAAACATCTTGAAGCCTAGCCAAGTAGATATTGTTTCCTGATTATTTGTACCCTATGACTATCGTTAAGTGTTGTACCTTATGATTCTTGACAAATGTATCTTATCTTTTTATGCACATTGCGAGCTTATGCACCAAAGGCAAATTCCTTGTGTGTCCAATCACACTTGGCCAATAAATTATTCTATTCTATTCTATTCCCCCTGCCCCATTGCCTGGGGAAGTGACACTGAACATGGGGAGAATTTTCTCATCACAAATTGTCTGTGGAGATTCTCAATCTGAACCGAAGAAACTTATTGGGTGAGAAGCAAAACATTGTCAAGGGGAAGCCCCCCCAAAAAAAGTACACTTGCCTTTTGGAAAAGCAACTTTGGGGTCTCAACACAGAATGACTTGTTTAGGAAGAGTTATTTGTATTTGAGATTAGAAGACAAAGTAGAACTTTGGTTCAGACTTCTGGATGAGAAGGATTTGAAGAGAAACTTCTCACATGTACTTGATGTATTTATAGCTTCTAGCTACTGAGAATGCTACTCCCCACTTTATTCTGAGAACAACCTGAGGTAAATTAGGCTAAGTAACTATGCCAAGAACACTTAATAGCTTAGAAATTAAACATTAATCTTTGCTGAGTTCCTATAAACAACATCTACCCCTGCATGAGCTTGGAATGGGTAGGTCTTTAAACTACTTTATATAATTAGTTTTCTGCTCGTTCATAAAAGCTGTAATCTTTTCTGCTGTGTCAGTGGTCAAAACAACAGCTCATTGGTGCTGCATATCAGTTTAGATGAATTTCCAACCCTTTAATAAAATGGCAAGTTGCAGTCATGGGATTTTCCCTTACTGACCAACCTGCCAGTCCCAATTGTGGTCACTAACCAAGGACTATTGTAGTAACTTGAAATGTGGCAATTATGACTTTGTCTGATAGATTAGATGGACATTTTAAAATGATTCAATCAAACCAATGCCCTTTACCATTTTGGCTTCAGTTTTTCAATAGCTGAATTATGTATTCCAGGAAAAGAATTAGCTTTGTTGAAAAAGGCAGTTGTTGACTTAGCAAAGTTTTCAGCTGCAGAAGTTATCAAAGGCTGTTTTTCCTAGGAAGCTTCAGTAGGTCAGAAGCTAAGCAAGCTGGAACTGGTGTGTATTTGAATGGGAATTTTCTAGGAAACACCCAGACTGTTTCATTGGAAATTTCAAAAATATTTTTAAACTGTGTCAGTGACTAACTCTGCTGCTAGTAACTGTTGGTAAAATTATAGGATGGGGTTTGCTACCATAGTTTGTCTGAAGTTAGAAAGCTGGCAGGGATGGTATGGGGAGGGAGCCACCTAGTGATTGTACAGCAACATCACTGATTGCAGGTTAAATCTGGAAATATAGGCACCTGCTTTTAGGGCTAAGAGTCATACCACTTTTAGCTAGATTGCTAAGGTTGCACTTTAACTAAATGTAATTTCACTTCCATTTCCATTTAGTTAAAATATTAATATGGCTGGTCTTGAATTATGAATTTCATAATATTGCCTTCTGTCACATTAACATTACAACTTTTGGAGAACGTAGGCAGTTCTAGAATTTTAGTTTGCACTAAAATATCAGTTTATGGGTTAATCCGGGTGTTGGCAACCTGCGGCTCCAGAGCCGCATGAGGCTCTTTCGTTCCCCTGCTGTGGCTCCCTGTCAGGTGATCCCACCACTGGCTGGCCCTGCCCCTTGCCTTCCCCTCCGAGTCATTCCTCGCCTGAGAAGGTAAGGGTGACGGAGGCTGATGGCAGTCTCACTCCATATTCCAGAGCAGGAGCGAAGTAGCCCTGTACTTGCCTCTTCTTCTGGTCCTTGGTGCTACGTGCATCTTGATCGCTCAGGGAGACGTGCGACTTTCTCTCTGCCCCGAGACACTGGCCCGGCCTGGCTGTGGTTGATGCCACTGCTCTCACTGCCTCCATGGCCTGCTCACTGTTCTTGCAGCGCCTTGTGCAGCAGAGGATATAGTTCACAATAGGTTGACTAAATGACCAACAAATTGTCTTCCATATTCCTGACACCAGTAATCCTTTGTAGACTGATTTTCAGAGAAATATTTCAATAGCATGAATTTCAAGGAGGAAAATTCTCCTTGAAAGCATGAGAAAACTTTACTGAAATCAACACACCAAGGTTTGCCTGATTATTTTAATTTGCTTTAAAAGAAACAAGCACAAAATAAAAGGAAGACAAAAAAGATTTACAGTTATTACAAGTGTTTTGAACAAACGTATTTAGATATATATTTGCTAAAGAAACCTTCCATCTTTGATCCTCTTTTTGATTTCATGTTTTGTCTTCTCTATGGAGTAACCCTTGAGTAATTTGAACAGACTCCTTCAATGTTTAATATTTTAAGAAAGGAATCTCAGACATTATCATGGACAATAATTATCAGTATTAAATAAAAATATATAATTAAGTAAAAGGAATGCAGGCCAGTTGGGGAAACTTTCATTCTGTTGGGTTCTGAACGACAATCAGGAAATAGTCCTTATCTGCAAAAATATAAAGCAATTACGTTTCAATATTTGGTTGTTACTGTTAACTCATAATAACTCTTTTGTGTCACGTTACAGTGTTTCAATTGTAGAGGGAGAGATTATGCGCCTTCCTGGCATTATCAGTTACAAAGAAAGTTGGCTGGTGGCACATGCTGAAATGGACCTCTTCATGAGGTTTTGCAAATATAGTACACATAGTAATGGAGCCTGCCTATCATGGTCATAAGTGGTGAGAGTTGATTTTATGACCTGTTTTGGGAGGGTCATTGAGCAAACATGGCAGTGGTAAAATGAATGCCATGATCATTAAGCAAATAGTGGTTCACAATGGGTACAGATTTGCTAAAAACTGGAAGTGCCATTTTTCAGCAAAACTTTTGTAAAACACAAACCCGTGACTGACCTGGATTCATGAATGCGGCCAGATCAGTCATGCTCAAAGGTCAGTCATGGGACCATAAGAGGAGAGGCAACAATTGGAACTTTGAATCCAAGGTAGATCTGTCGTAACTTTGAATGGTCACTAAGTAACTGGTTGTAAGTTGGGCAGTACCTGCACTAGTTGGAAAAAACAATACTGGACAAAAGCACATTATAGATACATGTTCCTCATGCAATTTCCTTTTTGGAAGCACAGTTATACGAAATACAGAAAGGGAATACAATGTAGTAAACCAAAGAAATGAAGGCACAAGAAAAGGCTGAATATAGAGAAATGTGTGAAGTCAATAAACTACACAGAAAATTCACTCAAATATTATAAACATTAGAGTTCTTAAAACAGATCAGGCCAAAAGCCATCTGCTGCATCATTGTGTCTTAAAATGAAGCAATAGGCTTGATTTATATCTGGAAAGGTAATTTAGAACAGCAGCCCCAGATCTTTCTGGCTTTGAGGACCGGTGGTGGTGGGGAGGGGATGGTTCTGTGCAGCTCCATTTACACAAGTGGTAGGAATATAGGCCTGTTGCTTGTGCAAATGGAGGTGCAAATGCGTGCACTCATGTGCAAGTGGACCTGCACACATGCGCACACTCGCCCACTGCTTCCAAGGAAGGTCTATGACAATTCGCCATGGCCAACTCGCCCTGACCAACTTGCCACAGCCATCTCGCCACAGGACAACTTGCTGTGGGACAAAAGTTACACTAATATCAAAGAAATGGTGGAATAGACTCATTAAAGAAATGATGCCAAAGGAGGAACAGAATAAAATGTGAATGGAAAAAATTAAAATATTTTTTATTTATTTTAAATAATGAAATAGAATTGCTGCAGTGAGTGGCAAGTTGGCCATGGCGAATTGTCCCATTCCCTTCCGCGGACCAGTTCTGAATGGACTAGAGACTTGGGGGTTGAGGACCCCTTATCTAGGACCCATTCTTACCTGAATCTTTTAAAGAAAAACTGCGGTACAGACATAGATTGCCTATTGCATTTGGAGACAATTCTACTGGACGCTCCAAAACAGCTCCCTCCCCTTTTAATTTTACCTGGCGCAACCATAATCTCATTTTTCTTGGAGCGAATCCTCAGGAATGTAAGATCGTTCTGGGGATCAATATCTCTGACAGTGCCCCTTGCCTTCATTATTAAGTTGTGCATTAAACCTGCATACTGTACTGTGGAGGAGTTGTCCATGGTGCTTTTGATGGGGATACCTGCGGAGTGCAAAAGGATTCTCTGGATAAATTATTTAAGACAGTACTTGATCAGAAAATCTTACTTCCATTTTTACTGAACAGTTTTGATATAAAATCCTGTTACTTCATACGACAGTTTTATCTCAACAATTTGGAATTCACACAGAACGTCCTGTTCATTGTTTTTCTTATACATTCCTCTGCTACTGCTCTGAGATCCTTTATGACTTCTCTAAGTATCATAAGCCTGATGGTGGGGTGAGTTTCACTGAATTAACATTCCTGGGAAAAGGAGCAACTGATATTGCATTTCCTCCATTTCCACACTATCAGCCTAACTGTGGCAACAGTTTTATAGTGCCTTCCAGCCTAATGAACCCACTTCAGGGGTGGGTTCTGGATATTTTTACTGTTGGTTCGCTCAGAGTCGTGCTGCGTGTGTGTGCATGAAGCATGCGTGCACATGCAGCAGTCAAAAACTAGCTTCTGAGCATGCGCAGAAGCAAAATCCAAGATGGCGGCACCCACAAAGCCACCGACAGGACCGGCTCCATGACGTCATCGGCAAGTTGCTACCAGTTCTATAGAACCAGATAGAACCGGTAGGAACCCACCTCTGAACCTTTTATCTGAGGTTTAGAAAGATCTCTTTTAATTGATGCATGATTCATTTCAATCATCCTGTGTCATGAAGAGTAGAGCCAAAGGTGGCCACCCAGATGTGTTTTAAAATTTGGCTCATTAGATTTGCAGGCCGCCCAACTCCCAGATGACTGTTTGCAGCTTAGCATCCAAGGATGTAAGACATGATTCAGTGAACTGTTTTTAGTACTGTTTATTTAACCAGAATCTCTTTATATGTTAGTAAGATTTAGATCACTCTTACAGAAACAACGGGATGGTTTTTACTTTGGTTGCCGATTTGTTTTCTTAACTTCCATTAAGAAATCTGAGGTTGAGATCAGTAGCCATAAAAATTGAAATAAACAGATAAACATACACACCTATTTTACAAATAGTGTTCTAAAATTAGCAGTCAACAGTCCTTTTGTACACATTTGCTAACATGGCTCAATGTAGACTGAATTTTTGTATGGAGATGTTCTCTCTTTCAGCCTCAACTCAATCTATTCTCAATCTAATCTCTATTCTCTACAAAGGGCATACACATGAATAGCTTCTTGGCTTTTTTGAAAAGATATTGAAGAGCTAGATGTTCCAGATTCCTACCATATATCTTTCTGGCTTAATAAATATTTATTAATCAAATCTATTGGGCAGCCTATCTTAATCAAATAATTTATTTGATTTATATGCTCTTGAATTAACAGCCGCCTATCTTATTTTACATTTTTTTTACGGTTATTTTACATTGTGCTACTTTCATAGCTTGGATTTGTACACTCTACTGATTTTAAAATGCTACTTTAGAACTGTACTGAGGCGGCTCTGTTTCAAAAGACTTCCATAAGTGTTTTTAAATAAATTTAAATCAGAAAAGTTTATTACAATTTCTAAAAGAAGATACTAAATTAATGCACACTAATAATCAGAAATAGCACACTTTCAAATTATTGTCAAGGCTTTGGATACCGTGGGATTCACTTCCTCCCTAACAGCCATGTAATTTAAGCCGTAGTTTCATAATGCATGTCTGAGTCTTAATCCCAAAGAACACTGTTTATGTGCTACGAAAGGGCAGATTCCATCCACATCAACTTAGCTGTCACAGTACCTTCTGAATTCACAATAATGATCCCTTGGACTCCCTTTTGACTCTGGATTCGCTTCAATGTTTCCTCTACCTCAGCCTGGGAGGGGGAAAAAATTAACAGCTTGAAATGTGCAATTTTGTTTCTGGCTCACACTCTGTGCTTAAGGTATCTAGAATCGGAAGGAGCATAACAGGATTCAAAGAGATACTTCTTAAATACTAAGCCAAAAGCACAGCTATTTTGGGAACAGCCGTATCAATGCCTACTTTTCTTAAACCCATAATTTTCCTCCCATCATTTAGAAACCAGCCTTGGATGTCAGACATTTGTTTCCTGTAATTTTCTAGTAGGCTTTTTTTAATTGCACGCAAAGCTTCACACCGCATAGGATATATATAGTGGTAAAATCTTGCTTGCTCAGTTTCCCTCTCATAATATAAGGGTCTTTTCACACACAATCTTCTATGCGGGGATAATTTCTATCTGAGAAAGGATTTGCAGGATTCATCTTTGAAAATGCAATGCAAATATTTAAATGCTGATTTGAACACACAGTTGCAAAGTCAGCATCTGGAGCATCCTGGCTTTAGTGGCAATGACATGCTGACACAGATGAAACCTAAAAACCTTTAGCCGGGTGAAATTATACTTAGGAGACAGTAGTAGAGACTATATATACAAAGCTCTGGGCTGAATGGTTGGGTTCTTGGTGTTCTCTGAGACTAGGGGACATCATCATCGCCTGAGTTCCCAAGCACTGATGATGCTAGACTGGTAATGAAACAGCAGTAGAAAAATAACCAACTCGAAGATCCCAGCTTGGAGACAAAATAGAAGTAGCAAGAACATTGGGTGAAGTAAAATGTAACGCTTTTAATTCTTTATGTGTACATAAATTAAAGCTAAAATAATCAAACACATACTCTGAACTTCAAGAAAGCAGATTTAGATTCAGAGCAAATAATAAATAAAATTCCACAAAAGGTTAGAGGTAAAAAAAGAATTAAAAAAAAGAAAGAAAATAACATGATTGCCCACAATTGCAATGAAGTAAAAAGGAAGAAGCAACTCGTGTTGCTATAAAAAAAGACTTGGGGAAGATTTGAAAACTAAAAGGGACATACATAGGATTTAGGAAGTGGAAAGAAAGAAGGAACACCATAAGGAAAAAGTAGCTCAAAATTAAAAAAAAAACATCTGGAAAGCAAAAGAGTGAGCTGAGGTTTGCAATGGATGTTAAGAACATTTTTTTAAAAGACATCTTCAGAAATGTTCAAAGGAGGACAGACCAGCTGCCATATCATATAAATGCACTTGAAAAAGCAGAATATATACTTTGCAAATAAACTCATTTTTAATAAGAAATCATGCAGCTAAAGACAGTGTTTGTTAATGCATTATAAGATTCCTGTTTCTGTTTTCTACTTCAGGCTATGATGTGGTGATGAATCAATAAAACTGAGTTTAGTTCTCACCAGGACAGAGAGATAAAGAGAAGCATTTCTGCTAGACTGGGACTCTGCACACACAGCAGCTTAGGTCATTTTGAATACATATATAAGGAGATATATATAAGGGCAATTGAAATCTGTGGGAAAATGTCACAGGAAACATATCCTTCTTCTAAAAAGAATGTTTCACTTCAACCAGACAATCAAGCCATTACATAAGTAGAATGTGAAATACTTTTTTAATTGTGTCATTACTCTGCCTAATTCATGAAATTTTACTTCCTGTAGCTGACACTATTTTCCATTAGAATCTGTTAGAACATTTTTTTTCTTTCCAAAAATAAATGGTTAAATAATGGAAGCCAGAATAGTGCCACAATCACTTTCTGATTAGTAATAGTGTGATGATTTGTTTCCTTCGAAACACTATTCTATAGATACTGAGGACAATTCATTCTTACTGAAATCTTTTCAGTTTTGGTTCTCTCAAAGAAATCTTTGAAGAGAACTACTTCTGAAAACATTATGATATCCTCAACTGTGTCAATGAGTTCCTTATTTTTAAATTCAATATTAGCAATATTGATATGATAACAAGTCAACATACTGTACTGGTTTTAAGGCAAGGTAACAAACCAACCATTCTTGGAGAACTATTTATAGATTTGATTGCTTTTCAGCAATGGGCCTATAATGTGGAAACATTGCTAGAAAAGATCACAAAACTGATCAAAGGGCTGGTTTGTTGAAGAAGAGAGACAAGTTTGTGACACGAATTACAGTTGCTGAGTTAACAGAACACATGTAAAGTTTAAAAGTCCATATTATGACTCAGTATAATGGCCAGATTCACACAACACAACACAACACAACACCTGGACTTGTCCAACATTCAAAACCACAAAGTATACCCAGCCACAATTGTGCCATATTGGCACAATTACAAGATTCAGCTGTCAAGTAAGGATGATCACTGCATATTACACAGGCTACCTACATGACAGCTGGACATTATATACACACACAGAGAGACATACAGACATACATACACACACACATACATACATCACATTGGCTCTTTCGGGACACAATGCATCACCAACTACTAGCCAGTCACATCTCAATTTCCTCGGGTGCTGTGCAAAACCAGCCCTAGTGTTCAATTTACAGCCTAAACCGGAAAACAGAGTTGAGAAAATCATAGTTACATTCCCTTAGGATGGGTTCCAGCTCATCCTAAGAGAGCTGGAGCCCAAAGGTGTCACCAAAGGGTGACGCCTGCGTCCCACGGGGGGTGAGGGGATATTCTCCAGTTCCCTTAGGATGGGCTCCATGGGTAAGCAAGCCAGAAGTGAAGAGGCCAGCTAAAAGGCATATTTCAGAAGACATGAAAGCGATTGTATCCCGTGCAAATGACAAGACACGCCTCGTCTCATCCCACGAGACTCTGGGCTGAGGAACCGAGAAGCAAAGGGTGACGCCTGCGTCCCACGGAGGTGGGGTGGGGGATCCTCAGCCTTCCTTTGGTCATCCCACCGCATTCCGGAAAGGCTCCGGCCGGATCTTGACCAACAACCTATCCGTCACTCCATCCCCTCTCAGAATTTTAAAGGCCGAAGCAAAGGCGGTGAACTACACCGATGCACCGACCGCGCCCTCCCTTACTTACCATGTTGCAGGAGAGAAGGCAACTCGGGGCTTTCTCTTAAGCCAAGGATCGCCAGCTGATTCCGCAACCGAGCCCCGGAAAGCCTGCGCGCCTGCGCGCCATTCCCAGACTATTTTAGGGCTGAGACCTAAATTCAGCCAATCGTCGCAGGCGGGAGGCGGGCTCTGAACGGTAGGGATTAAGAATGATTTCCTAGCCCACCCCTTGTATTGAGAGGCTCACAAAGGGAGGGGTTAGGGGCCGTCGTTTGAAACGCACGCCCCAAAGATAGAATTAAAAGTTAGTTAGGCGTGCTTAACCAGGGCAAAGCCTGGTATGAAAGAAGGAGACAGCAAAACGATAAATGCGGAATAAAGAGATTTATCAATGGACTGTTTTAATCAGAGCCAGGTTCAATCTCGGGAGTGAAGCTGAATGGCTTTGGGGCACAATGGCTTGTTGCGTTGAGAAAATACAATGAGGACGCCTCTCCGTCAGTCAAGGGAAAGATATACTGTGGGAGCCAATTTGAGTCGGTCACCGAGACCAGAGGTTTATTCTTCCAAGCTTTCAGACCCCAGCTGGAGCCCATCCTAAAGGAATGTGACAATTTTTAAGATGTATGGACTTCAATTCCCAGAATTCCACAGCCGGCAGAGTTGAAATTCACGTTCTTAAAGCTGTCAATTTGAAAACCACTGGGGGAAAATGAGAAGATATGCATTACTGGAGGTTGTTCTGTGGAAGTGTTCTTTTGCCCTCTATGGATTCAAGCTCCAATTTCTCCAGTTTTCATGACAGATGCTTTATAATGGGAGTCCCAATGAGTTTTTTCCCCCTAAAAACACTTCCAAGTTCAAATCTTCATACTATGACAGCAATCCACACAGAAGGAAAAACAGCGATCTGTGAAATCCAGTATTCTATTCCTATAATGACCAATTAGTGTCTGTGAAAAGCAGATTAGTAGCATAAAAGCACCTCCTGTTTTTGTTTGCCAGCTAGCATACACTATGTAATCATGATAGATGCTGGTAGATGCTAGTAATCTTTGTTTTAAGTGTTTAAAAATATGTTAATATGTACAGGCTAGTAGCCATCATATCCAATAGCTCCTTAGTTCAGCTATAGACTGTGAAATACTTATCTATCTGTTCAGAACTTACCATCTATAGAATTATAGTTGGAAGGATCCATCTCAATGCAGAATCCACTGACTAGAGCATTTGTGACACACAGAACATAGAATAGGGTTAGAAAGGACCTTGAAGGTCTTCTAGTCCAGCCCTATGCTCAGGCAGGAGAACCTATATCATTTGACAAATGGCTGTCCAATCTCTTCTTGAAATCCTCCAGTGATAAGAGCACCTACAACTTCCAGAGGTAAGTTGTTCCGTAGATTAATCTGTCAGGAAATTTCTCTATAGTTCTAGTTTGTATCTCTCTTTAATGATCTTCTTACTCATTACTTCTTGTCCTGCACTTGAATGTTTGGAGAGTAGGTTGACTCCTTTTCTATGACAACCCCTTATGTCCTGGGAAGATCACTCCTAGCCCTTCTCTTTGTTACGACTAGGCATACCTAGTTCCCTTAACCATTTATCATAAACCATATGGTTTAGCCTCCAGACCCATTATCTTTGTTGCTCTTCTCTGCACTCTTTCTATGGTCTCAACATCTTTTTTTGTATCATGGTAATCAGAATTGGATGCAGTATTCCTAGTACGGCCTTACCAGTGCGGTATAAAAGTGGTGCTATCACTTCTCATGATCTTGAAACTAACTCTGTTGATGCAAGCTAATACTGCATTAGCCTTTTTGACAGCTCCAGCAAACTGCTGGCTCATAAGTGGTGGTCTACAAAACACTTTGATCCCTCTCACAAATTGCTACTGTTGCGATAACACCTATTCTATATCTTTTTGAAGATCTCTGGCAAATAACTCACCACTTCATGTCTCCTGTCACCAGGGGTGGGTTGTGAATATTTTTGCTACCCGTTTGCTCGGGGTTGTGCTGCATGTGCGTGTGTGAAGCACGCGCAGCAATCAAAAACTAGCTTCTTCTGCGCATGCACAGAAGCAAAATGCAAGATGGCAGCGCCCATGGAGACACCAATGGAATCGGCTCTGTGACGTCATCGTGGAGTTACTACTGGTTCTATAGAACCGGATAGAATCGGTAGGAACCCACCTCTGCCTGTCACTCATCTTCTATATACTGAATATGCAGAGATCCTTTAACCACTCCTTTTAGTGTTTGGTTTCCAGCCCTCCCTGAATGTACTTGTCACTTTTTGAACAGTAGAGAATTTTTTGGGAAGAGAAAGTCACAACATGCAAGAAATATAACCATAATCTTTTTAATAACTTTATAGAAGTTTGACTACTTGAGCAATTTTTATTCTTAAATTACCTGAGTATCTGAATGTATACTTTGACAACAATTTAACAATGGACTTTTTACAATCCAGTGCTTCTGATCTCTCTTGTGATTCTGGGAAAGAAATGTGCAACTGTTTCTTCTCGCAATAAGAGCTGAAGATACTAAATGGATTCAGTTTAATCTTCAACTTGTTTGAATTCTGTTGGAGAATGTATTAATGTGATCTGGTAAACATCACAATGAACATAATTGATGAAATTTCACCCAGTAAAAATTGGAAATATACATTTAATGTATCCTGTCATGACCTTTCCTAAAGGCCTAAAGAATATTCAGACTGAAATATATGTAACAGAAATTAATTTTTACAACCAATGTTTCTGGAGATATTGCTATGTTCTGATATTCATGTGGAAGAACTGTTTACTGCTGTCCAAATATACTTTTGAATTAGTTTGATTAGATGAACAAATCCTACTCTTTGTAGAAAAAAATCTTGCCGCAGTTCAAGCCATTCCACCCAGCAACAGTAGCAGACTTCCACAAGCCTTCAGGTTCCCACAATGAAAAGAGATACAAATTGCTCAAATGACTTTTATTATTGCAACATAACAAGGCATAAGAACAAAATTTAGAAATTACAATGCAAAGGGACCTTAAAAGTGACTTTTCATTCTGATTTTAGAAATATTGCTAGCACAATGCTTACAATTAATGTTTTAACAAATACTTCATGGTCAAGACTCCGTTTGTTAAATATTCTCAGTTTGATTGTTTAAAATACTTTTTTTGTGCTTGGGATATCCAGCCCCCACTTCCCCTGTAATGCAGCAGTAAAGACAAACAAAAAGCCATTTAAATTAAAAGTTTGAATAAGCTACACTTTTCCAGACTGCAAAAATATATACAAGCATTTGCTTTTTCCTGAACTAATCATCTGAGCCATAAAAATATTAAACAGCCATGCCCTATAGAACTAGGGCCTCAGCTATTTTAATTAGAGCTATCCTTTATTTTAAAAATATAGGGCAGAAAGCCTTTTGTATATTTATACATTAACAATATTTCTAGGTCACTAGATGAATAATGTAACATTGTGTAGAGCATCAACTATATTCCATACTTATTTGTTACCTCAATTTTATTTCTGAATTGTAAATGTTCAATAATTAAATGTTATTAAAACAAATAAGCAAAGAATTCTAAGGCTTTTTCTCCTCCAAAATCTAGATTTTTAATATATACTTCAGATATTCTGGTAAGTGCCACAGACAGATCTCTCTCCAGAATCAATATATGATCTTCTCCATCCAAGAAATAGATCATTCGTGTAAGAAAAAAATTCTGTATATTCCTTTGAATGTACAATGAAGGGGAAGAAAATTAAATTGTTTTCATAATTCTCAGAAACAAAAATGGAAGAACAATGGGCTATTTATATTGTTTCAAAGGAGAATTCTAAAAAAAGTCAGTTATAAAAATGGTTAAGCCCGTAAGCGTTCCATAGCCCTGAATTAACTCATTCTTAAGAGTCTGGATGGGTAGATATGTAACACTTGTCTTACTGGCCAATAGGTTAGATCTTTGACTATGCTAGCTAGTTCTCAAAGGATTCTGCTCTTCTCACGCAGTAGGACAATACAAGTATGTAACTATCAACATGCATTACTGATTTCTGAAAATGTCACCACCTCTTCTACTGAGTTCCGGAGCAGCATGCAGAACACAGAATTTTAACAACTTGGGAGGAAAAGATGCAAGGTAGCAAAACTGGGCAAAAGAACTAAGTGCTTTTGTTAAAAACTTGGGAGTATAGTTTAACTACTATTGTCAGCTTTAATGGAATTATAAAAATATAATAATTGAAATTAGATTTAAAACCAAGTGCTGCCTAAGTTGTTAATAAGAGCTGATCAACAGTCTAAATCATAACAACACATAATTTCCACCCTCTAAAAAAAAGTTAATGAATTATTTAAAACAGTATTCGGAAGTATGCAGGAATGTAATTTTTGCGCCTCAAGTTTCTTGCCAACAGAATTCTATGCCTGTTTATTCAGAAGTAAGTTTCACTCTGTTCAATAAGATTTAGTTACAAATACACATGCACGGGATTGCATGTCCAGATATATTCATGAGGCAGTTTTGTTGCAATGGTTAGACCACTACTGGGAAATAGGAAGCAATGCTCCCGCATCTAGAGGAGAACTAGAATTGACAGTTAATGGCCATTTGTATAGTTTTAAACTCAAGCTACAAAGAGTACTGGAAAATAATTTCCAGTTGTTTCCACCTGAAAGAATTATCTTTCAAATTTACTATTAAAGTACCATCATCAAAACTAAGTACGCACTTAGCTGAAAATGGATTAAAATTCCTGCAAATTTGAAGAGGCACCTTCAGATGGAGGAATAACCTGAGGAATGCGATCATAGTGGTAAAAATAAATAAAAGTGCTATGCTATGGATGGGTGCATTAAGGTCTGCATATCCCTCTACTCTGTTTGAACAGAGATGGCTTTGGGATATGTTTGGGAGAGTGGAAACAGTCAAGCCTCAGTGGGTAAAGAACACAAAATGCAAGCCATGGAAATGCATTTAGCACCCCCAGAGTCTGAATGCAAGCAAGTGCTGTTAGAAAAAGCCTGCTGCGTAGCTACAGCTACGAGTGGACTTCCCAATTCTTCAGCAACAATACTTTGCTACTAAAACAGGAAGAGAAAGGAGTTATTTTAGAAAAAGAAAAGAGAAGAAAGGAAAGGAAAAGAAAAGAAGAGAAAAAAGAAAAGAGAAAAAAGAAAAGAAAATGCACTCCAGTTAATGAACATGATGCAAGACATAGCTCCAGAAGTATAACAACCTCTGGTCAAGGAAGATTTCATTTATAGTTTATCATTTTGGATTTCTGTAACGGACTTGGAAGAAATCTAAAAATAGAAGGATAAAATGACAGAGCAACATTCATTTACTTACATACTAACATTTGTTTAAATAAATGAAGATCAAGTCCTGTTTACAGTAAGAAGTGCAACTAGCAGAGGCAGTGAAGAACTCACACCCTATATGAATTTATGTTCTTCTGATCCAAATTCCACAAAAAGTTACTCTTGTCCAAATCCTTCCGTTTCTTCAATTGCAAACAATAACTTTTCCTTTAGCTGTTCATAACTCTTGTATGGTGGCAAATCCAAGCGATTGAAACTGAAAATAAGCAGCAAGCTTAATAACAATGAACATTTGAACAAAATAATGCAGAAGAAAAATAAGAGCATCCAACTTAACAAATTATTTTATCTGTCTTGATGTTGAATTACACAGCAACACACTCTGAAGAATAAAGTGCATTTTCAATATCTACATCATGCATTAATCCACTTCAGTCTATTTCATAAGCTTAACTACCCTGTTTCCCTGAAAATAAGATCTCCCCGAGTAATAAGCCCAATCAGGCTTTTGAGTGCATGCGCTAAAATAAGCCATCCCCTGAAAATAAGCCCTCCCCATAACACAGCAGCAGCCATGAGGTTGCTGCCTCCTGCACCTCAAAAATAATAAGACCTCCCTGAAAATAAGGCCAAGCGCTTATTTCGGGGGTCAAAAGAAAATAAGACCTTGTCTTATTTTTGGGGAAACACAGTATGTACCATATGAGCTACCTATATATTATATAATTAATTCCTTTTACTGAATATTTGTGATTTGAATGATATCATGATATGCTGTGTAAAACAGATCTGCTTCTGAGTAGTCATGAGGGAAACAGGAACCGTTTTAGTGTAATTAACAACTTTTTGTTAGATAACTTTAGGAACCCTATTTCTAAAGGGAAAAAATTACCTTGTGGGCCAACACCACAATGGCATGCAACGTTCCGTACGATTTAAAACATTTTAGCTATTTATTTACAAAAAATATAAAAGTAGCCCTAATTGTTACAGAACGGACATAGTAACCTGAATAATCTAATTACTTACCATGTATGGCTTCTAGGCAACCAGTTTTCTTTACCAACTTTTTCAATGCAGAATTTTTGGGGTCCATTACTCCCTAAAATATTTTTTTAATTAAGATATGAGAAAAATTAAGTTGTATTAAGTAAATACAATGAAAACCAAAGCTGCTGAGGAGCAGATATTTTTGTTAAGAAGTAAGTAGTAAGATCTTTTGTGTTTGTGTTACTATTAATTAGCAGTCATATTAATTTCTGATAAATAGCAGTGCCATCAGGGACAATGTATTAAAAACAATGCCATGTAAAGTTCTTCCATTTGTGTTGACTTACATAGCACCTGAAATTCATTTCCAGTTCTACGAAACCAGGGAGTCTGGGTGATGGTGACCCATATCCACCAGCATGCAGTTCAACTACTGTAACACACATTATCTAAAGATGACTCAGAAGCTGCAACTGGTAAGAATGCAACAGCCAGACTATTGATAGTCAAGCCTACCACCGAAGTGCATCTCCAAACTCGAATTTAGGGACTGCTTCTCCAAAATGTTATGAGATCATCAAGTGAATGCCTGTTCAAGGTCTTGCTTCCTCAAGAAGTAAAAACAGTGGGGATCACAGGCAGGCCTTCTCTGTGATAGTGCCGTTTTCGGGAACATCAGCACCCCCCCCCCAAAAAAGATGAGCTTGAGCTTTTTTAAGGTTCTCTCTCTCCTAGTCAAAGTGACTTATTCTAAGTTTCTTTCTCATGTTTTTCCCTCCGTGTTTGGACTATGCAATAGCTTCTTAAAGTCCCTTTTGGCTTTTTCATTTCATTCATTTTTCCAAGGCCATCTCCCTCACATATGGAGTTTACTTAACTGTAACTTCGCATATTGTGCCTGCATGAGAGTACCAGATCTCTCATACAAAGACTCTGTAGATGTTTGTTTGTAAAGAACAAAGGTAGAACATACCTATTTCTGAAGTCTAGCTGAGGTGAAAAAGTACATGATTAGGCTGGTTAACCAAATATTATTTTGAGTTTCATAAGGAAATAGAGTTTATCATTAATTATGAAAAAAGTCAGTTTAATTACAAAATAATATGGCCCATAAAATGTGCAATGGTTGGAATTCAGAAACAGTTCTGGATGCTTTAATGAGCCACAGACAGATGTTGCATTCATGTTTCTGGATTTTTAGAAGCACTGCACAGCCACAATAGATCAGCATAGTCTTCTAACATTTCTAAAGTGATTCATTCTGCACCATAACTGACCATACCTCTAATAGTACAAGTGTACTTGAAGAAAGTTATGTTTCTTCGAAATGCTGAAGAAATGGGATTTTATTCAGAGTTATTCTATTGCCAACAGAGTGAAATCATGCAAAGATACAGAATAAGGCAGTGTATCTGCTTTTTACTATTCCTATTTCTTCTACAATACTCAGCACTGTGTTCTAGAGAAATCCCAACCTTTCTTTTGCAATAACAGAAGAGGAAGAAGCAGAAATTATCTATGATAAGCTGCCAGAATTATCAAGGCGTAAAAATAACCATCCTTAGAATCAATCCTTAAGAAGCTCAAATAAGATAAAAAATACTTTCCCCATTAAAGTAACATACACCATTGTTCGACAATATTGTGAAACCTACCCTTTGAAGATGTGCACAGTATCCTTCCCATAAACCATTCCTTGCATAGAATGACATACATTTTAGATGTTTTGCCCTGGACAAAATCCAAAATGTGGCTTATTTACATATTAAAAAAAACTTTGTATTCTATTTTAGCTGGAGGTTGCTTTTTGCGAATGGAGTATCCAATTTCTGTCTGGGTCAGATTGGTGGTTTTGTAAAGATGTATGAATTAATGTGTGTAGCTTCCTTAATATAGGATTGAACCCAGAACAGGTAAATCATTCTGGATTTTATTTTATCCTTGTTGTGGCCAATATGAAACAGAATTTCCAGTATGCAGTACTGGAAATACTTGAATTGAAGCAAAACATTTATTTTGTCACTTCGTTCACACCTCTATTATCCATTAACCATGTGCAATCTATCCTACTTTAAAAATGGTTATATTTGGAAACTCATTTCTAGTTAAGCTATTATCTGTGAAAAGGAAAAAACTGGTAAATAGATGTTAATGTTTCCAAATTCATATATGAATGCCCAATGACTTGAGCTTATGCCCAAACAATATCAAGCCATGCTAATCCAGCTCACATAATTGTGCTTACCCATGAGGTCAGAAAATCCTCCAACTGGCAATCGGCATGTTCCAGTAACAAACTGTAGTAATCTCATTCTTTTCTCATTATCTATGTCCTTTACAAACTGAAATAAAATGGATCATTTAAAACAATTTGCAATATCTGCTGCCAATTCATTAAGTGTTCACAGCCATAGCTGAATATATCAAAATAACTCTTAAATCAAGAAGTATTTTTAATACATTTGCAGCCTTTTACAAACTGAAATGTTTACATGGAAATATTAAATATTTCTATAATTTCATTATGGTCTATAATTTGAGATTCAGTTAGGAGTAGCACTTAAAGGCACTGAGCTAAAAACTAGGAGTCCATGAGTTCTAGTTCTGCCCTAGGAATGAAGCCAGCTAGGTGACTTTGGGCCAGTCATTCTCACTTAGCATTAAGAAGGCACCAATGGTAAACCACTTGTCCAAAACCTGGAGGGACTGATCTATGTAATTGTCACGAATCAAGATTGATGCAAAAATGTATACAAATCCAATTAAAAAAAAGAGAAAATACTATATTTTTAGTTAGATGAAAATGATGCATCTGTCAACTATTAACAACTGATGCACATTCAAAAAGAGATAAAATGTACACAATAAAATTTCACCTTGGTATTTTAGCTTGTTTGTAATGGAATACTATGAAAAGAAACAGCAAAATTATTAGACCCTAACACAATTTATTGAAATATTTGCCTGAATAAATACATTACCTGATGTTCAGAAAACAAACATAATCTTAAATTTATGGCATAATAAAAGAATATTAAAAAGTATTCTTTGTTTCAAAAGACTAACTTGGCTTCACATCTGTAAATAGTGAAGACAATATAATTTAACTTAAGAGGAATATTATTTAAACATTTGAAGTGGATTTTACTTTCTCAGTTTAATCATCAGTAAAATTACCACCTGAGAAACTGAGTTCTAGTTCCACCTTAGGCATGAACACATCACAAGGTTATTCGGAAAATAGGAAGAGGAGGAAGTATTAAGAATGTTTGCCACCATGAGTTATTTATAAAAATAATAAAGCAGGATAATAGATAGATAGATAGATAAGATAGATGGATGGATATAGATGCAGTTAGATCAGGAGTGTCAAACTCACATTGTCACGGCGGAGTCATGTAACGTATCAGGATTCCGCCCCCCTCCCCGCTAAACTGGGCATAGGTGCGGCTAGCATGTGTATGGACCGAGAGTTTGACAGCTCTGAGTTAAAAGATAAGATGATAGATAGATAGATAGATAGATAGATAGATGATAGATAGATAGATAAGATGATAGATAGATAAATGATGTTACACAAGCATTACAAACCTGCCAAAACCACACTATTTGTTTGCTTGTCCTTGTATAATGCCGGTAGATTGTATGTCTTTGCCAATCAGTCAGGTCAATCTCTTGCATTCCACATAAAAGTACCTGGGGGGGGAGGGGAAGAGGTAGGAGAAACAACACAAGTGAAGGCCTGATTAACGTACAGTATTTATTTGCCATGATTTGCAATGCAAGGGAAAAAACATCACTTAAGTCATGGTGAAGTACTGAATACAACTCTTTTCGCAAACAAAAAAAGGCTGCAAAAGGAAGGGTTTTGTGCTGTTTATGGATCAAATCTCATACAATTTATTTCCAGCTCTGCTGCAGTTCATTCCAAGTGACTTTTAATGCTAGTCCTTACTTAGAAGTGGAAGCACCGGATAGCTTGGAGGCAAGTCAGATTTCTCAATGACAACGATTTCTGTATTGCCATGTCTCAGGTTAACTCAATCTTTTCCTTTTCCCTCTAACTTTCAGTTACTAAAGGTCTATCCAATTTGCTATTACAGTATTTAAAATGCAAACATGCACAAAACAAACAAAAAACCTTCTACTTTAATGGCTTTTCAGACGCTCTATTTATTTAGGAAAGTACCAGGCAGGCAGCCATACAATACAAAATAAAACCATGGATGTGAGGAGGAAATCAGAAGAAACATTTGAAGGCTATTTTTACACTGTATAAAGCTGGTAAACAGGGAAGATTGTGTCCTTTTCAAGGATGCTGGATTAGCTTCAAACGGCTTTTGACAGATGGGCGAGTAAAAGGGACGGCAGTGTGGAAGTGTCCTAAAATTAATCTGCAGCTTGCCTGGTTAAAATTGACAGGTTACTAATTGCAGTAGCGGTCCGAAACTCTCCCCGTTCCAGCAGTTACATGGGAAACTAAAACTTTTGCTAAAATTTGATAGCTCAGAGATTAAAGTACAGTAGCCTTTAACAGTAGCAACAGTAGCTGTCCAGAATTGCTTTGGATAGTGAGATGGGTGGCATATAAATTTAATAAATAAATAAACCGTCCTTCAAGTTATCGGTCCCTGTGAACCAAAGTTTTTGTCTAAATTGCAGGTTTAAAGGTCTACCTCCAGCTCTTTGGCATCAAAGTACTGTAAGTACTGCTGTGATAGAATCTCATTGAATCCTTCAAAGAAAGCTTGCGTCTGCTCTTCTACACCCCGGGAAAGCCTCCATTCTGCTACCAGCCTTGAAAAGAAAATATACTCTCATATGACAACAGCTGATGCACCATGATTCAGATGAATTATAATATTAATTAAATGATGAACAATTGTAGGAATTTGAAGTCATTCACTGTTTGAAAAGATAGCACACAAGAAGAAAGGAATATAAAATATTGCAGCTGAAGTGAATATGTAGCTGAAGCGTTAACACCATGGCAAAAGGACATTATTAACTTCCAGCCTTGTGAGCTTCAACCAGGACACGTAGTCTGTTATATTCAATTATACCGTTCTAGTGAACTGCAATATGGACAAGGGACTTTTTCTGGGATTATAGAGAAGATTAAGGCACACATGGGCAAACTGCATTACATACTTGGCCCTTGGACACTAACACATACTGAAATGTAATCCAAAAATGCAGGGAGCTTGGCTCATTTTCTCACACATATTAGTTGTTCAGGGCTCTGAAACAAGAGTGGGAAACTTGTGGTGCTCTAGAAATTTGTCAACTACAATTCTACAACCCCAGATAGCATGGCCAATGGTAATGGTTGACAGACATTGTAGTTTAAAGACAGAAGTTCCCCATAAGAACTCTGAAGAATAGCATGCAAGAGAAACATGAAATTGATGAAAAAAATCTCCTCCCCTTCAGCAGTAGTTCTACTCTGTCCAAGTTGTACGCATGAATGAAAACAGACCTAATCAGAGAATAGCAACTTGAATCCAATAAAAAATTATGGTTAAAAATACTTACAAATAATTTTGAACTTACTTAATATATTCTTCTTTGTTTTCTTCGGTAACAAGGACGTTGCTACCATTGGGTTTCAAGTCATGGCTCTTTATTTCACCTAGAATGTCTTTATCAACTGAGAAATACATTTCTAGGCCACATTCTTCAATATTGTTTTCCCTACAAAATCAATTACATGTGATTAATTACTAATATTTTTTTTTACTATGGATACTCTGACAATAAACAGTATCATGCTTAGGACTATAATTCATAGCTTTAAAATCAGCAATCTTTTTATGAAGCTGTGAGCCATGCTTCCTTTTTATATTATTCTCTGAAGTTTACCAGTGAAATGAGACTGGCAGAATGCCATTGCAACAATTAATGTAGTCAACATTTTGACAAGGTTAATTAAAAAACAAACAAACAAGCTACTTGTGATGAGCCCAATGGAGGGTCAATGCATCTAACCCCTAAAACTTTCAAAATATGAAACAACATGCCAATGAAAATCAGATATATCTTGATGTTGGCATAGAGCCCCCCACCAAAAGAATGTCGAAGGATTATTTGGCACAGAGTGGTGTATCCTGTTTTATCACAACTTATCACCTGATTTAAAATCTACAGGCTATCAAAATTAGAATTATCAATCTGTCTAAATATCTGAACCTCATGAAATATTATTGGCCTTTTGGAGGATCCCAAAGACATGGTTCTATTATCAGGACTGGGAATTCCATGGAGGTATGTAGCTAGTGAGCCACCCAGAATCACACTTGAGATGGGTGGCTACATAAATTGAATAAATAAACAAACAAACTAAATATTTCTATTAAAATATACATTCAAATGTGAATAGCAGAACAAGTTTTTAGTAAGAGCTAAATATTTACTAATTTGGTCAAATATGTAGACATTTATTTGCATAAAGTTAATATTCCAAAAGTGGAAATAAGAAACTCACTTAACCCAGATGAGGGAGTTATAGAACTCAGGATCTACAGATTCCAAATCTTTTAATCCAACTGGTTTATTAAGGATACGTTTGTAGAAAGGTAGGGAGAAACCCGTGTCTATAAATTTTCCATGGAACAATGCCTGAAAAGAATAGAAAGTATTACTTATCTTACATTAGTTGCACTTTGCATATCTGATTTGAAGCCTATACTACTCTTAACACTTTGAAATAAAATTTCATGAAAGGAATCCTCACAATGGAATGTATGCTACAATTATACCCTCAATTTTCTTTCTTTTGTTTCCCCTCCCTCGTTGGCAATTTTTTTCATGTTCACCATAACAACTATCTCATTGAATAATTCCTCTTTTTTCCAATCAATGATTTTAAAGATGTCAAAGAGTTTCTGTTTGTTTTTCTTGAAAATGAAGGCCAAAAGCATAAGGTTATATTGTGGAAACTGGTTGACTTTGTTCTTCTGCTGTAACTTGATTTGGAACTTGTAGATAGGTAACGGTAGTTTGTGATCTGTTCTATAATCAGCCCGCGGTTATCTAATCCAGTGAACAATGCTGAATAATTTAACTTTTGTCAGTTATTAAAACATGCAAGTCAATATAATTTAGATATGTTTAAAGTCTCTACAATTTCATGTAGACACAACAAAAAATCAATAGCCTATTTTAACAAAGCATATGGCAGCCTATAATAATTTCAAGGTTTTTTTTAGAACATTTCAGAGTAAATTTAAAAAATGATTATTCTAATAGCACTTTTATCCAAGATATACGATTTTTTTTAATCAAGGCAATGTTTTTCTTTTTACCAGGTATTAAAAGGAATAGCAAAATTAAAAGCTTGGCAGGTTTTGAAATATATTGAGCATTCAAATATAAAACACTGGATGGAACACAAGAAAGATCACTGCTGTCAAGGATATCAATTTGGTTCCTGTATCCAATTATATATTTACATAAGGTTTGCTTCCTATTTTAAAAGCACGAAAATGGAGATTCTCGTCTTCTAGAATTAACCATTTTCAGTTTTGCTATGTGGCTTTTATAATAGCTTAAATGTGTTATAAGAATTATTTCATGCACTGAACTCACCATAGCAATAAATCTACCAATAAAGCGGAAGTATTTCAGATGATCTGGATTGATGTAAGAAGCTGGGTTTATCTGTAGGCAGTAGTTATCCTTCCCTGCATATTCAAACAGGCAATACATTGGATTCAGCACTTCATGCGATAATAGAAAGAACCATTCCCTGAAACCACATAAAGAACTCACAGTCAACACCACAAAAAAAACCACATGCACACACACAACAAACATAAAATTTAGACAGTTGTGTATACATTTCTTTGGTGTTAATACCTAAAACACTAACAAGCTTGAATATGCCTTTGTTTTTGCATCTATCCCATGAGTTTCAACAAAACTTGCATCTGCTAGACAACATCGCACAAGTTCATAACAAAGAACCTTTAGAGTTATTGAGTGATGTCTACCCCCAATTCAGGCATCAATAACAAGTAATTTACAATGTTCAGCTTTTAGATGAAATTTGTAGGAAAAGTAATGGCAGAACCTAGGGGAAGAGTCAAAAGAGGAATCAGCTTGGAGAATCTATGTAGTCACAAATGGACTACATCCAATCCCTCTTGAATGCTGTTGAACCTTATTCAACACCTAGTGCTATTAGTTGAGTAGATTCCTGTACATAGGCATGAGTAATAATAAATCAATTTAATTGGAACTTCCCATGTGGTCCAGGTCTTTTGTGCCTGACAAATTCTTTTTATTATTTATTTCTATGACAACACAAAGTTTTATTTTCATCACTACTCTTTATTTCAATCACTACCCTTGACATCTCCATGTATTTCTATTAAGCACTGCATGGCTTAAGAGTACTGAGCAAAATTAATGATATCCAAATTGTTGTATAATATCTAACTTATTTTAGTTTACAAAATCACATTCTCAATGTTGATTTTTCAAGGTGTTTATTTCCAAAATTGAAGTTCATACAGTTAGGTGATATGCTTATCATTTGACCTTACAAGAAATATTTTATGATCTGCTATTAATACACATTTTTACATTAAAATATATTATTTCATTATCTAATCACCTATTGTTTAATTTTATCATTTAACTGCTGATCATATTTTATGCATATCTGATACCATCATTCAATCTCTAATTTTCCAACTAATGCTTAATTCTTATTCATAATTCCCATATTTCACTCTTCATATCTATTTATATTAAAATATTATTCTAATGTCTGCCACACTACATACAAAATAATTATCCAGTCTATATAGTTCTAATATTAATACATGTTTTTGTTAAAATATATTTTATGATCTGAAGAGTAGGCAAGGTTGACTGAATGTGCTGTACATCTGTAACTATGGATTAATATTGCACTGAAAGAAATTTTTGCATGCTAGTAGCTTCTTAAATTAGCAACAATTGCAACTGTTCTTAAATTTCTAAAAGATCAAATGTTGAATTGGATCCAAAGATCATCATATTTTAGCACAGGATTCAAAAGTGAGGGTTTAGTTATTATAATTCTAGATCTCTGTTTTTAGTGAGTTTACAGAAAATATAACTAAATTTGAACTTCACAGTATATACTTTACCTATATTTCACAGAGGCCATTAAAAAAGCCTTTTAACATTATGGGGAACAATAATGAAAAAAGTAAAACCTCAGATTTCTTAAGCAACTTTCTACAGCAAAACTTTACAGTTTTATGTGTTTTATGAATTAAGTCATACCTACCGTGCAACACCTCCATAATCTAAGCCTTCTTCTCCTGGGAAAATGACCCACAAGCGCCTTCGTAGGTCCACGGCACTGAGGCTCATTATCTTCACAGAAAAACAAAAACAAATGTTACTTAGAATGTTAATAGTTATTCACATAGCTATTCAGATTAAAGGCAGAGACACAAAGTGAAATTAGGAAAAAATGCTGATCAAATAATTTTAGAAAAAAACTATTACTCAGTTTCAAACATTTCTGCTCATTTACCTGCTGAAATGAATCTTCAAACAATGTTTTCCTGCTCACTGTTATTTTTATATGCTGGGGCATAGACAGTTGCTGAAATGTAAGAAATACATTTGAAAAAACAAACATAGTTGATAATCATAATTACAAACATATTGCACCCTCAGCAGGAACTCACTTTCTCAAACACTCTGATATATGCCTGATATATTATATGAAAATTTAAAAAGTTGATAATCAAGAAAATCTTAATTGTAAACAAAATTATAATTCATACGTGCAGGGAAAGATGTGACAAGTTGGTCAACAGAGTCACAGAAGAAATGTATCTTCACGCATAATGCAAAGGACAAATGGTGAACTCACTATAAAGAAATATGGCTATTCAATGGTCAAGTGAGCTGAATACAAAATATTACTGTGTAATCTTTTGGAAAAAGGTGACAGGCCAATTCTCCCCACTAACATGTTTTTATAATTAAATATGTTAATCACACTGGTGTTTACAGTATTCATACATTCGTTAATAATTAGCACTGTGAATACTTCAAACTTGATTCCAAAATATGGATGCCTCTTCATAGAAATTGTACAAACCCAGAAAAAGACAAGGCTGTTTTAATAGTGAGCAACATGCTGCTTTAATGAGTCACCAACAAATGTTGTGGGGCAGGAAGGAGTGGTTTGTTTCTTTCGGGTCTGCATGGCAATTTTTAAAAAAGAAAAAATGCTGCAGAGTGAGAGGAACCCAATTGTCCTTTTTCCTCTTCAACCCTTATGTTTCTGGAGCTGTTTTAATACACATCAGCCTCAGAAAATCCAGCACATAGAAACCTAGTGCAGGACCTGATGTATAATATCAGAAAGCATTATATAAATATTTATTACTCTGAACATATAGAGACATTAGTCATTATTTTCAATACTAATAATACTAATAAACTATGTCTTATAAACAACAATAATGCCAATGCTAACCTACACAAATCACAATATGGCATAACAAATTGCATTATTTCAGGCAAGGTTAAATGTTTTGCAGATGATAGCAAGAGCTTCATGATTACATTTCTAAAGAGAAGTATCTCTCACCTGACACCAAAATCGGAAATATTGGACCTTTGCTTTGAAATCACGAACATAGGCTATTTGAGGTCCGTTGTCTCTGGAAGCAAAAATCAGGTGACACTGATTAAGCACAAATGTATATTCAGTTAAGGATTTTGCCTACATAACTGAATAAAATTGAACAAAAAAATATGCTATCAGAATGTATGCCATCTTTCCCCAATAGAATTGGCCCATCCCACTGGTGCTGGCAGAAACGAATCTACTGCGGATCCCATCAGCCAAGGAATTTTGGCTTGGTGGGATCCAGGAGAACCTTTTCTGCTACGACTCCTGTCCTTTGGAACATCTTGCCTTAGGAGGTAAGATCTGCTGCCTCTCTTTTAGACTTCAGAAAAGGCCTTAAAACCTTTCAGGCATGTTGTCCTGAAAGAGAAGCTGGCTAGAGGTGGTTGGTACACTAACAGAGAAGGCACCTGACCTCTGCCCCTTAAACCCTTGTTTTTTAGCTTGTTTTATTTTTTGAAATGTTAACCCATTTTTATATCTTTGAATGTTTGTTTTATCTGAATGTAAGCTGCTCAGAGTAGTCTAATCTGCAAGAAAGGCACCAAATAAATTTGATGGATTGATAAATAATGAATAAAATAAAATAAAAATCCCTCCTCACAATAAAATATTTCTAAATTAAAAAAGTCTATTTCAGTGTATGGATTTGATCACTCAGAAATCTGGGAGTTGAAGCCCACACATCTACAAGTTGCCAAGATTGAGAAACCCTGGTCTACTTCATCCATTCCTTTTTTCTCACTGCTAACATACAACCCAGCTAGGGCTAATTAAATGGAAAGATCAGAAAAAGTGAAGGGAAAGAAAGTGATGAAGAAAGATGAATTGGAAGTCCTCTTTTCATTCTAATTTTACTGAAAGCAAGGAGAACAATTCCAAATTATAAAGTGAAAGGACAGAAAAATCTATTTGCCAATATCTCTAATGTTCAGTGTCACCCCACTTTTAGTTTCAAATGGATTTAGCGATGTAGCATTTACATTAAATAGTGTTCATATTAAACACTGAACAATAATTCCCTTTAAGCATTATCTTGTTTTGTTTTAGAAACTGCCCGAAAGCAGAAATAAACCTGACCTGACTTGAGAATAAAGGGTATATAGAAGAGAAAAAGTTCACTATTCAGACTGGTATATTAACCAGTGTTATCAAATATTTTATCAGAAAGTAGCAATGTGATTTAGTTAGTATGAAAGGTGACCCAACCAGTGTTGTGTTAACTCTGTCCCTTTTTATAGGTTATCTAAACACTATTGATATTTTAGGAGGAAAAAAACATACAAAGCAGACTTTCCAGTACGAGGATCGATATAGGTTGTTGTTCTTCTGTTGTGATCCACAAAATATGGAATTCCATCCACAGTGAATCTCATTTCCCAGCCCTCTGGTAAAGGTTTTTCATTTAATTGACTATAAAAACAGATACAAAAGATATGAACTGCATGTTACAAAACTGATAGACTATGCAAATCATATCTGCATCTTAAATCCAAACTAGCAATTATTTGAGCAGAACTTTAATTGTCCACTACCATTTACCTGGTAATCAAAAGGATTGTACCATTAGAAGGAAAAAAAACTAGAGACATTTAGTAAGAGAATATTAAAAAATGCTGCTATTCCTGTTCAGTGATCGGAGGTCAATGTTTCCTTATCTACTAGATTATCAAAGAGAACAAATAACAGTGTTTTCCTTACAGCTGGTATGTCTTTGCAATTCTGTTCTTTCTTGTTAAGGTCTTTTAAACTAAAAATATGCCATGACAATCTGAATATTTTCTAAGGTAGTAGGCATTTGTTACACCTTAACTTTCATGTTGTTTTTCATTTTCATCATTTAAATATTCAAAAAAACGGACAGGAGAAATAATCACCATTCTTTGAGCTCATATTTCAAACACTGATGCTGCAAGTATGTCACATGCAATTATACTGCATCTTAACCGAATGTTAATAAACTTTCTAAGAATTTCACTGAGGGTCCAAAGAGACAAAGGTGATATCATAAAGCTCTACTCAATGTGCATATGCATTTTTGAGTTATTACTATGGTACAGGTGCATAGCCTTTGGAACATGGTTGAACAATGCTGGATCTTACCCTTGACTCCTGGGATCTTCCCACTGTGTGATGCGAGTATTATGATTGACAAAATATACTCTGCCATTGCTGTCTGTTCTCTTTTCTAAAAGAAAATACAGTCATATGTTGTTAGTTTTGATATAAGGCATATCTAAGTAATATTTATGTGGGCCTGTTTGTTCATGGAAAATATCTCACTCAATTTATTGCTTACTGCTATTACCCACCACAGCAATTTGGATGCCCCTCCCCTCAAAACTAGTGTTAAGGGCCTCTAAGGAAAACCTTAGGGATTGTAATAGGAGATGAACTTTGGGAAATAATGAACAGATGAACTTGCTCAAATGGAACCTTTCAGAGGATGGGAGGAATTGCAAGTATGGAAATTCTCACTGAGAAACAATTTATTTTGACAACATCCAACTACATTTTGGCAGCTTTGAAATCACTGTGTGTTGGTTTTAATCTTAAACACTTTACCTGGAAATATGGTCTTCTATAATAGTTATGCAGCTGAAGTATTTAAATGGATCTACAAGCTTAAATCATATTTATAAGATGCTAGTGCAAGAGCAACAAAGAGTAAATCTACTTTCAGGAAAAAAATAGGCCTCACTTTTTTTTGAGTAATGCCCCTTCAGCAGGATACATCCTGCTCACTGTTTTATCTCTTAAGAAACAAAGGTCAAATCCTGATTCCAGATTCTATACAATTATGCAGTTGTGCATGTAAAGTAGTAAAAATAAATTGACATTACGCATTAACTCCATAAATGAAAAAAAAAACATTTTATATGGCTTATGCATCTCAGTGCCACCACATGTAAGCTTTGGAGTCATGAATGTCAGATGAGAAAAAAAAAATCCCAATAATTACTAATTGAAATGACTAAGAATAAACTCCAAATAAGTGATATTAGAAACTAGAGCTTAAAAATATCTTACCCCATCCATGTGGCAAAGGACCAAGAGGATCAAATTCTTTATTCTGTGTGAAGTCTTGATTCTATAATCACCAGAGGACACATCTTAATAACCATTAATTAAACTGTCCTAGTGATCTAAAATCTGTGCTATACATATATCATTTTAAATCAAGATTGCTCTTTTAAGACAGTAAGTTTAGATTATATGTTTATTAAGAGTTAAAAGGCCCCAACACTGGCTAAGCTTTTCTAGCAGGATAAGAAATGCATCAAGTCAATTTTTAGGTGTCTTTATAAACAAAATGAATACAATACAAGAAGTGCTAGCGTTCAAAATTTAAGGGGTAACTTTACAAAAAGGTGAAATTCTGCAAATCCAACGAGGTATTGCCAATGTGAATGTTTTTCTTGAATAAATTATGATCATAATCACTATACTGGGCTAAACATTACTTGTATTGTTCCAAGAAAGACATAAAATGTAGTCTGAAAAATCTAAGCCATAATCCTCTGAAGTAAAGAATTATTCAAAATAATATTGCAAGCAGAAGTAATTTTCCAAAACTATGTAAGAAGGAAAAACAGTAATCTTTATATATATCGAGCAAATTACGTTGACATTTTATTGTACTGCTTTGTTTTTGGAAACTTAATGGATGTTCAATAGAAATTAATTAATATAGTGTTCTCTCCATTCTTAATTTTCATTAAATGGTATTGTGCTAATGTATCTGTTAAGATTTGATTTGCAACCCATTCTTCAGTGTTCTCACCCCATATATGAACCTCTGGTTAAATTGCTGCATAGCTCCTTGAAGCTGGCTACGCTGAAGTTGCCATTGCTCATAATTACGGACAGATTCCAAAGTTGGTCGTTGCCAAGTGGTTGTTCTGGTGAAATGGTCAACGTAATAAATCCGTCCCATGTTGTCTACTCGGCGCTCCCAACTAAAGAACAAAGGCGATAACAGCACAGATCACAAAGTACATAGCAATCAGATTAAAAAAGAAAGAAAGTGGAGAATGCATGCAGTATAAAGGACACACACACACACGCATGCGCACGCATGCGCACGCACGGAGCCTTATGTTTGCTACTTGGAAATCCTGATTGAAAGCCAGGATATAAATCTACACACAAATAAATAAAATGGATCAAGCAAAATAATTCCTCAATTTTAAGAGTAGTTTATCTTTAATTCTATCCCTATGCCAGTTTATTCTCAATTCTACTATTTTGATTAAAGCATCTACACTTTATTTATTTATGTCTATTTTGTCTGTAATAGAAAAAAGGCTTTTCTTTTTAAATTATTCAAGTGTATCATATATATTTTAATACATTTATTAGTATGTGAAAAATGGGATTTGACTGCTTTCTTGTCTACTGATCCAGAAAAAAAGTGGGGCAGTACAGCAAACTTAACAATGCTGAATTTATACCTATAGGTTCTTTTACAGGTGCTTGAGAATGCCCCAAATTTCTAGATCTACAGCAAGAGCATTCAAAAATAATAAAACATATAACTCCCAAAGCAATAACAAGCTGCAAAAAACAATCCATGAGTTAATATATTGAGAATTGCTCACCCTGGAGGAAGAGGCTCTGGCCTATCCCATGTTGTTCTTTTTTCTACATGATCTACATAATACATCCGACCATGCTGATCCACTCTTTGTTCCCACCTGGAAAAAAACAAACTGTCACGTGTGAATTTATTCAAATACCTTCACCTTGTTGCTTATTCGAAAGTGGCTTCTTAACTCTTCTACAACTGCACTATATAATAAGTGCATTTTCTTCATATTTAGACATTATATAAAGTAAAGGCTTACTTTCGTTTCACATTTGTAAGTCTGCTATTACTATAGTGCAATCCTTAATAAACAAAATTATTTAATAATTTGCAATGTCACAAATTTCCTGGATTAAAAATATTTGTCACGTTTGAACTGTCTGTTTTTTAAACTCAAATATTTAGAATGGCAAACATTGAATTTCTCATTCTGCAAACTAATGTAGGCTAGGAATTTTGGATCAACTACCTGTCTTTAATTTGGCAGTTAGGATCTGAATCACTGTCTCTGTGATCTAGTGCTCTGACAGTACCCATTACCCATTACCCATCATATTTTAAGTTTTGGGAAAAGCAGAACAAAACCTGCTTGTGATTCCAATGAATTATATTATATTCATATTTTTGCAGTATATATTCAAATGTTGGGCTACAATCCTTCTAATAAGCAGACCATTTAAAGCTAGACAATTTTATCTTTACTATTTCACATTAACTTGAGAACAAGAATTTATAATGACCTAATAATGCTTCGCTACTTGGAAAATAGCCACACTAGTTCATATTCCCAATAATTTCTAACCATATGTGGGAAATAATATCATTTTAATTATAAACCACATTTTTCCACCAGTATTACAGAAGGCCATCTAAGTGTACCCGCTTAGCTGGACCTATATCAGCTAGCTTGTTTTGGTGCTGCATTCAACATTCGTTGCTATAGGAATTTTGATATTTATGTCATTATATGAGATTTTATAATGAACTTTAAAAACTGGTTTATAAGTGGCAGAATTATATTTCTCTGAGTATACAGATCATATTTTGGGTGGTTTCAGGCATGAAAGAGATGCAAGAAAGTGCTGTCTTTCAGAGGAAAAGATGCTAAGCTACAAAACTACTTGTAATACAGAATTGAATAACACTGAACACTTGCCCAGGTGGAAGAGGACCTTGGCTAACCGTAGGATGGGGCTGTGAAATGGGAGTTGCTGGCTGAACCTGTCTGCATATGGGTGGTGTAGCTACAGGAGATGCTGCAGGAAGAGCTGTCCCTGCAGTTCCTCCATCAGAACTTGGTTCTGCTGCTGACGTGCTTGCGGTTGGCACAGTTTCTTTATTAGCCCCTTCTGATTCTGTGGAAGAAGGGCCATTGACACACGCTGCAGAGAATACAGATTGGAAAGAAGGCAGTGATTACTTTTACTCTAATACATCAGAGAAAGCCTGTAGGTTTCTACAGGGTACATTATAATAGTAGCACTATTAGACTTTTTTAATTAAGTAAAAAAGCCTTTTAGAAAATACATAAATATCAAAATTCATTTATAATAATACATTAAAAATTGGGGATTGATTGTTTTGAAAAAGTAGCTCCCAGTTAAATTTTAAACAATTCCATTTCAGGGAAACTGTAGTTTCAGAAAATTAAGATGAACAATTCAGAATACAAGTTCTCGTTCTCTTGATCACAAACATTTGGAAGTCTTTAATGTGAATATTCACATTTGCAGGGGGCAATATATACATTTTCAAAGCCAGGTTTGGGGAGGGTTCATGTAAATGAATAAAAAAATAAATAACGTTATTTCAGTATGAAAAAATTATTATAAAAATATGTTGAAATCTTCCAAACTTTAATCATCTATGTCTTAGCATTGTAAACTTTATATAGTTTGAGAATGTTTTCCTGAAAGTCAGAAAGTTAAATAGTGCAGTGAGCAAACAGTGGCAATAGCACTTAGATTTATATACTGCTCCATAGTGCTTTAGATGCTTCTCTGAACGATTTACAAATGTCAGCATATTGTCCCCAACAATCTGGGCTCTCATTTTACCAACCTCAGAAGGTTGGAAAGCTGAGTCAACCTTGAGCGAGTCAGGAATGAACTCCTGGCAACATTTGTAACTAAAATAAATTCTGAACTCAAGAGAATTTGAAAACTTATTTCATATTGATATTCACATACCAACTGGAGCTGAAGGCCTACGTGGGGTGGGTGGAGGTGGTCGAGAAGGCCTAGGAGGTCTAGAAGGCTTGAAGCCACCATTTGCAATTAATGAAGAGTCACTGATATTAGCCCCCTTGTTTTCATTGGAAACAGCAGTCTCACAACTGTCAACACTGCCACACCTTAATAGAAAGGAAAACACAATTTATCCTTGAAACTTGAAGTTGGCATCTAGATAAAAAGGCTGAGTTAAATTTCCAAATCAAATACCATGTTTCCCCAAAAATAAGACGGTCTTGGGGGTTTTCTTTACCCCCGAAATAAGCACTTGGCCTTATTTTCGGGCATCTTTTTTTTTTAAGGTACAGGAGGCGGCACGTGCGATCACTTCATGGCTGCTGGGTCCCTTAACCTCAGCCCGCGGGTCAGTTGATCGAGCGAGGGCTGGGAATTCTATCTCTCTGGGCGCCTGGAGATATTTCCAGCACATTCTTGCTAACCCCAGCTCTGCCCACAGCGCTAGGCAACCTTGCAGCCGAGGGTCCCTTTGTTCCGCAGCTCACCTTGTGGCTATGGAGATGCAGTACCAGGACAAGGAAACTTTTGGTTGCATGCTGCATGCCAGAAAACGTTCTCCCCTTTTGTTCCAAGAGGCTGTGCTGGCGTGATGAGTCTCATGAAGACTCATTTCTGGCAGAGTTTGGAGGAGAGAAAGATTTCTGCATGCTGC